>VONZ01003576.1:0-19402 GCA_012976165.1 Labeo catla
TATTGTCTTTAGTTTTCTCATCATATGATCATCATCTGTATTGTCTAGTTCTCTCATCATATGATCATCATCTGTCTTGTCTTTAGTTCTCTCATCATATGATCTGTAAAGTGTTTCTTCAGACAAAAACAGACCATCTAACAGAGCCAAGGCACAGAGCAGGCAGTCAGGAGGCTTTCATTTGCCTTCATTCTCTCATATTTTTTACTGAAGAGTTGCTTAAGAGAACTTCTGGAAGTACTCCTGCACCCCTCTCTCAGAGAAACCCATAATCTCAGTGAAATGCTGAGGACCCTTGAGGAGATTCATCACTGCATCAGCAGCTACAGATCTTGTGGTCAGGGACGTGTCTACGTGGTGGCCAGGAGTGGCACTGGTCCCCCCTGAAATCTGGCTTGCCACCCCAGGTCGCGCAGTGTAGACAGATTCATTTTTCATAACAGAACGTTGTGAGATCGCGATGAACAGAGTGCCAGCTTGTGATTTTAATGGGAGCACTCTGCGAGCTTTCTAGGCAATAATCAATTTAAAATGAAGAACTGTTGTTTTTGGAAATGACATCCAGGGCGGATCTAGAAAATAATTTGTAGGGTGGCAAAGGGGTGGCATGGGGTCTATGAGGGGTGGCAATACCAAAGCAAGCCCCCACAAGTAGTTTTTGGGGATTTATAGTCTGACATACACAGTTGTGTTCACAAATATTGCATTACCATTAAGTAGCCTAATCATCTATACTGTTTAAAATGAAAAATAAATAACATTTCAATACCCATGATGGCACCAAGTCAATAAACAATATAAGAAAACTTCAACAGGTTATAAATGTTTCTGAGCTTGTATCACTAAAGAAGACGTGTGATTCTATTAAATTACTACTTAGATGGTATAAATCATGTTTTAGTGCAAGTTTAAGATGTTAATGTAGATGATTCAATGTTAATTTCCTAACATTAGAAAGAAATATAATAATATCAAAGCACTGATTCTTGCACACAATTCAAATACAACAATGACTTTCCTGATCAATAACACTAACAAAAAAACTCTTATTAGGAATTGTTTTGCATTGCTATTACAGTATACAACATAAATTAAATTACAGATTGCTAATTCAGCAATGAACTTTTGGGAAAATTTTTTTAATTTTACTACTGTAAAGTAATCTTGCAGCAGACGAAAATCACAGTTCAAATACCAAAGAATTGTATATGAACTTGGTATGCACCACAATACAGTACAGTAAAAAAAAAATTAAAACATTTGGCTAAATTTCATTACAGTATACAGTACTATAGCGGTTTCTTGGTCGTCTGACACAAGACTATATCTCTGGGTAGTCATTTCTCAGTTCTACAAAAATGCAGTAGGCTACACATAAAAAAATGGGTACAAATAAATTTATAATAAATAAGTCACACCAAGGGCGTAGATTTGCTCTGGACATTGGTGGGGACCTATGGCATTAACGTTAACTGTTGTCGTTACCTTGATGGACTAATTCAGCTGACAGTAAAGTGTTGTAAGAGAACTGCAGATGAGCACATCACAACATGAAACAGACATCTGAGTGATGTTTGTTATGTGCTTATTATGTAGAGTTCACTGCTGTCAACACTGCTGTAGTTAAATGTAAATAGTGTAAACAAACACATGTACATAACTAAACATGAGTTTATCTGTTTCATTTGTCCATTACTGTTGATAAATTGGAGCATTTGTGTTGGATAAAAAGCCAGTTAACACATCAGCAACTACCTCAAAATGTAAATGTAGTATTGAATCACAGAGGTAACTGAATCATGTCTGGATGTTACAGTGACAGACGAGACACCCACGTGTGTTTATCCGGTGAAGAGTGACTGATGAAGGAATGCTGCCATCAAAGGCTTTCAGTGAGTATACATCACATAAATTAATAAAACATCTTTTAAATCTTAAGTTGTACTTTATTTTATTTATTGTAACGTCAAACAGAGTTATTACAGCACTTTTGATTTGTGATTTCTGTGCATTTTCTGCAGGTCTTTTGTGGTGGAACAGGTGGCGGCGGCATTTGTGGGAAGAAAGGAAGACCTGAAACAAAAATATAAAGTAAGATCATTTTGTTACTTAATACAGAAATCAAAATTTTTTAAATTATTGTAAAAATAAAGAAAAAAAAAAGTTAAAATGAATGCTTTTGTATTATATTTGTGCTTCTTTGTATGATCTGAAATGTCTGCAGACTGGTGTGAGCAGTGAAAAAGGAGAAATCCACAGCAGCTTCCTGACAATGGCCTGGTGCCATGAATGAGATCCTCCATCACTCCACCTGCAATTACTGCCTCATCTGGGCCAGATGTTGCTGTGGCCTCTTCATCCTCAGTGAGCTCAGAGCCAGCGAGAGCATCTAGAAAAAGACTAAAAGACATTGAGGATGTGATTCTGTTCTGCCGGTTTCTGTTCATACAGTATTAGTCAATGGAGGCCGACTTTCAGACGTTCAAAAAGCATCAACAAATAAAGTCATGAAACTTTTATCCAAAGTGACTTACTTGCTCTTATTACAGGGATCCCCAGTCCCCTGGAGAAAAGAGCCTTGCTCAGATAGTTGCAAACCAGCAACCTTCTGCTTACCAGTTCAGCAGTTTAGCCCACTACAAAAGTAACAGAGCTACAACAAAAATTAGCATGTGAGTGTAAACATGAAATGAAATTTGGCAAGAAATGGAATGCTGACAACATGAATTGTAAAATGTTTTACTCTGTTTAAATGTTTCACAGGTAGTCAAGCAGACACTGTGATAGCCAGATTGTCCCGCACATGTTCTCTTGCTCTTGCCTCAAGGTTGTGGGGTTCAATGTAGGGATGCACCGAAATGAAAATTCTTGGCCGAAACCGAAAACCGAATAAGAGGAAACCAAGGCCGAAAACCGAATACCGAAACACCGAAACAAATTATGCCAATTATTAGTACCATTGCATTTGTGGCTATGACTGTGCACTAACCTTACTAAAATTGAGGCATTGCAATTGCATAAATTAATATTAAAGTTTTAAAGAATAAATCGTTAAGATTGAGCTTGTCCTCTGCCTGACATTTGAGAAAGATTTGAGAGATTTGAGTGCATTTATATAGGGCCAGTGCATAAATTATTATTTTTTTGGCAAATTTAAAAAATATCTAGCAGAAATATGGCTACAATCTAATAGTCACATATATAGTAGCCTAAGGGGCCGTTCACATATCGTGTCTTTTGCGCGCTCAAGTTCATTATTACAGATGTAGACGCAGGCCCGGTTCCAGAACCAAATCACTGAGGGTGCTTCTGAAAATTGTGAGGGTGCTCACAAAAAATATGCATGGAACTGTATGAAAACGGTACCACCAAATAGGACTGAGTAATATAAATCGTCTACACTAGTATAGTAATTGTAGTTTCAACAAATGCCATCTAACATCAAGAATACACTGTGAAGGTTATTACTGCATGCTCATCTAGGAGCAGTTCACATGTCGCGCCTAAAAACGCGTTCTTTCCAAAGCGCTAAGTTACGCTCCCATGGCGTCTGTCGTTACTAGGCAACCATGGCCTACGCTCTCCATGAAGACAAGTTAGTTTCAGCAAATGATAAATGGCAATTACCCATCAATCACAACCAATCAAATGCCGAGGCATTAAAAGCATGATGAAAATAAGATAATTATTTATAAGCTTGTGTGTACGTATTAATTTGGCGAATTTATGTATGTGTGTGCATCTGTCTGCGTGTTCATTAATTTAAAAATTAATACGCTATTAATAATTTTATCTGAGGGTGCTTTTGCTTTTGTTTGGGGGTGCTTAGCACCCTCAAGCACCCCGTAGAACCGGTTTCAGTAGATCGCTGCAGCCATAACAGAAGCTGACGCTGTCGCCATCGCTTCGTTTTCAGACGCTGGCCCGCTACCGCATCGAGATGAAAACATCAGAATGCTGCAAGCGCACCGCGGGTCACGTGACAAGATTCAACCAATTAGCTTAATCCTTTCCCGTAACAACATTGAAAGCTCAGCAAAGATGGAGAAACAGCTGATCATAGCTGTACATTTTTAAACAAATTTAGCAGCAGAGCTACAGCAAGTGATTTTTAGTGCTGGAAATCTGTTTGTCCTCTGATGAAACTTCCGCGTCTTCATTGAGAGTGCGGGTCATGGTTGCTTAGCAACGGCAGACGCCACAGGCGCGCAAGCTACAGACGCTTTGGAAAGGAGGAGAAATCGGAGTCTAGCGTTTTACACGCGTTTTTAGGCGCGATATGTGAACGGCCCCTTGAGTGTAACCTTACTTTTCATTGTTTTCACTCCGTGGTCCATCTCAACCTCACACCGCAGACATGTTGCTTTAGACAAGCACGTGCAGGCCGCGGTTTCTGTTTGCGTCATCACAACATACTGTTTCGGCCGTGTTGTTTCGGTGATCAAAATCTTTCGGCCGAAAACCGAAAATGCACTTTTGGGCCATTTTCGGCCGAACATTTTCGGTGGCCGAATATTCGGTGCATCCCTAGTTCAATGGTGTGTCTTCATGGTCTTTCTCATCCTCTGGCTCAACGACATGCCCATTTAGAAGAGTGAGATTGTGAAGCACAGTGTAGCAGCAGAATTGGCACAGCTGCATTGAGATGGCAATAGGATGTGGGGTTCACCAATTGTAAATACATGATTGTTAGATCAATAAGTTTGAATAAAGCTCTGTTTCATCTGTTGTTGACTTGTATATTTATGTATTTATTATGATCCTTTTAGTCCTTCTTTTACTCATTTATTCATGTTTTCTATTGTTGTCAATAAATAAAATATACATATTTTGTTAACTAATGCAGTAATTCATTGCTTAACTAAAAATCGATGGATTCAAATCACCTGCATTTGTCCAGTGTATATTCATGCATAGCTATGTCAAAAAAAAGTTATATAAATAATTATTAGTTAGCACTTATCTTTATTATTGTGTGTAAATGTTGGGGTGGGCTAGCAATGCAGTTCATTATGGTGTTATCTTAATTTTTAATTAGTAATACTTACATTTTTCAAATGTAAGATGTTCCAGCAGCTGCCTGATGTCTCCTGTGTGCAGACAATGCAAACATGGAGGTGTATTTTAACCGTACTTGGTAGGTAGGGTTGTTGAGTTACTGATGCTATGAGGTGTTAGTGCGCCTGTCACTCTTTTCTTTATTATTATTATTATTATTATTATTGCTTATAATTACATATAAGGTCTGGAAATATGGTTGTATCTAACAATGGACAACTGTAATGACAAAAAAAAAAAAAAAAAAAAAACAGAAAACAAATATCATGCATTCATTATGGTATGAGATTATGTACACAGAAAAAAACAACAACATAAGGTTAAATATCTAAATAATTCACCACGGTGCTTTTTTTAGAAGCCTCGTGGATGAAACGACAGTTAAATTCAACAAGAAAAAAAGAAAACAACCACTATTGCACAGAATTAAACCACTTAAGCCAATTTTACACATAAAATGAAGAAATTAACTATTAAAGAGAACGATTTCATCTTATAAGTTTTCTTATAAAATTTAAAATTAATAAAAAAAATGGTTATACTACAATCACAATAAAATGTAAAATTGTTTCTTTAACAAGACCACAAAATTAGCAAATTATCAACATCAAAAAATTCACGGATAGATCAAACCTGCCGCTCGTTTCTTTTAAATTGTTGCGCTTGTTATGAGCTCGTAGATCACATGATAACGTAAACATGGCGGATGACGTCCAAATTACATTCATACTCAACGAGATTTGGCTGTAAAGTATGTACTCTTTTAGCGCTCGTTAAGTAAGTACTTATTGAAATTAATTACCTACTCATTGAGTATGCGGTTTCGACCGCAGCCACCTTCTTGCACGGGAAAAAAAATCCACTGCATGTGGCGCTGCTTGTATGTGAACGCAGCCATAGCCTCTCACATGATAGCAGGGAAAGGCACAGCCAATCAAAATGTTCATATGTGTTTTGGGGGCGGGAGGACTCAAGGAGAGAACGTGATTTATCCCTTTCTGCGTGTCTAGGTTAATGTTGACAGCACGATTTTTTTTTTTAAGTGGATTCAATTATTGGTGGGGACATTTCAATGGTCGGAGGATATTGGTGGGGACACATCCCCTCCGTCTACCCTAAATCTACGCCCCTGGTTCAGTCTCCAGATTTAATTCTCATTGAAAGTATTGGGTTGAATTTGAAGAAAGCAGTGGCAATGTGAAAACCAAAGATTCTTTGTGATCTGAAAGCTTTTTCAGGTGAGGAATGGGGGTTGAATAATTTTGAACATGAACATTTAGAGCCAATTTTATTTATTTATATATTTTTATTATTCATCAGCTTACATTCTCAGAATTCTCTGCAGCAGGTCAAGGGAGTTGAAAATTTTGATTGTAACTGTATATATATATATATATATATGTAGCAATACAATAGAAAACGAGCCGATAATAGAACATATAGCACATGTATGCGATTTAGCTGAAAGACATAAATATAGAGACAGCTAACCAAAAAATAAAAAATAAGACATTTTGAAATAAGTGTCAAGAATTTTGCACTTTGATTGTTAACATCCATTTGCATCCCTCCCTTTAGACGGGGTAATACAGTTAGACACAACCCATGTCAAACATCGGAAACACGGAATGAGGAAATCCTGCAGCTCTTTGTGTATATAATTCCGTTACACAGAGTGAATGTTGCGCTTGTGTTTTAGAGACGTTAGATTTGAGTTAAAAGTAAGTATCTGGGTGATATACACACACATATCAATTTAATTCGCGGATCAAGCTCAGCTATTCAACACGATGAGCCGCTTTGGTAAGTGAGAGAAACAACACGATCTAAATAATTGACAAATTTCAGTAGTTTGAAACTGCTTGTTTAAAGTGACTTATGTATGAGTTTGTTGCCTGTACAGTTTTGCTGATGCAACTGCACTTTGATTGTTAGCCACTTACATGTTTGTTACTGATTTGTCTTTTTTAAAACCTTTAATGTCAATAACTGTTCTGTTTTTCTGTAGGTTGGAGTGACATGATTCTTAAGTATAAAGCATCAGTCATTGATAAATGTAAGTTTGTGACAGAGTGTAATCTTCCATCTGTTGAACGTGTGGAGCTGGCCGCCCGTTATACTGAACCAGTGATCATTCAGAAGAGCAAAGAGCATAGATGGATGATGTCTGTACGCACTTTTGGACTAACGCCATCATCTCCACTGTTATCAAATGACAAGAATCAAAGCATCAGGATAGACCAGCTGTTCAGTCCCGACGGTGATGGACACAAACCAAAATGTGTGATTTTCAAAGGAGATTCTGGAAGAGGGAAATCCTTCATGTTACAGAAGATCATGTTGGACTGGGCATCTGGAGAATTTTACTCTGAAAACTTTGATGTAATTTTTCTGTTGAAGTGTGATGAGGTCAAGTGTCTTTCTGAGGAGATGAGCTTGAATGAGCTCTTGAGCTGGAGTTGCAGCTTAATATCAGATCAGATCTCTGAGATACTGGAGTTAACACCAGAGAAAGTCCTCATCCTCATTGATGGAATTGATGAGTTCTCATTCGATCCACACATTCAAATATCATCAACCACTAATCCATCACAGGAAGCCAGACCAATGGACACTCTTAGGAGTTTGCTGACTGGACAGATCCTGCCTAAGTCTTTACTGCTGGTTACCACCAGATCAGATGCTGATACAGTGATGAATCTCCTCAAGGGACCGCTGCGTTCCACTGAGATTATGGGCTTCTCTGAGAGAGGGGTGCAGGAGTACTTCCAGAAGTTCTTTCAGGATGAGCAGCTCTTCAGGAAAACATATGAGAGTGTGAAGACAAATGAAAGCCTCCTGGCTGCCTGCTCTGTGCCTTTGCTGTGTTGGATGGTCTGTTTTTGTCTGAAGAAACACTTTACAGATGATGATCATGTGATCAGAGAACTAAAGACAACCACCTCCATATATGTGCACTTTGTGTCCACTCTATTGCAGCATCATGACCAGAGTCAGTCTGTCGTCACCGTGCTGAGGAGTCTGGGTCAGCTGGCAGAGGAAGGGGTGAAGAAGCAGCAGGTCTTTTTCGATGAAAAGAGTGTAGCCAAGACTGGTTTAGATCCAGCTACTACTTTGTTTTTGTATGTAGGTAGTTTAAAAATAAAAGACAAACAGGAGCCAGTGTTTAGGTTTATGCATTTGAGCTTTCAGGAGTTCTTCACTGCTCTTTATTATGTTTTACTGGATGAGGAAAAGCCCCAGTGGAAAGTCCATGAACTGCCTAACATGGTGGAATCGGGAGGTGAAATCTATAGGTCATCACCAGCAAGATTAAATCCCATCCCTTCAGTCATGATGTTTCTCTGTGGTCTCTTAAATGAGGAGGTGAGCAGCTCAATCTTTGAAAAGATCAAGTCACCTGTTCCTCACATCAAAACACTGAAAGAAAAACTGGTTGAAAGTGTTATTAGAAAGGCAACACATCGTGGACATGAACTGTTGTTTGCTCTCCACTGTCTGTATGAGCTCCAAGATGAGAGATTTGTCAGGGAAGCCCTGGAAACACACGGGTTCAGGTATCTGTATAATGTTTCCCTGAGGAGCACAGACTGTTGGGTGCTGCTGTACTGTCTTCAGTGTTATCCAGACATCAGAGACCTGAACCTCAGGAACTGTGATTTAACAGCTGAGAAACTCAAGATTCTTCAGCCAGCGCTCTGTATGTGTGAGTTTCTAAGGTCAGTGTGTATCCATTTAGAAAAATACCCTGCATATTTTACTTAAATATTGTATGAATTTCTTTGTTACTTGTACTTGCAAGTACTTGGTATATCTATCAGTGATGTGACAGAAAAATATGTTTATGTGTGTGTGTGTGTGTGTACAATCATCCACTAAATCTATTATTTATATAATAAAATTTGTGTCAAAGCATGTTAACAGTGATTAACAGGATAATAGCAAGAGTCAATTATGGAAACTCAACTATGGAGACAATTCAGATTCTGCTGTAAAGCAGCTCTAAAAGACAGTAGTGTCATTATTTAGCTCAAGTTGGTTCAGTGTTGGTTTCGTTCAGATTAATAACAGTGTGAAGTCACTCAATCAGTCAGTTCAATATCAATCCAGTTGAGTTGTAATATGACTGTAAATGTTGCAAAGCTGCTCAGTACAGTATATATTCATGTGTACACTGACTTGTCAAGGTGTTAGAAAATACTTTTGTTCACTTTCAAAATGATTTTTGTTTTTGACTCAAGGTTGTCAGTGGAGCACCTGTCAGACATTGGAGATTTTATGCAGAGTATTGGTGTTTCAAAAATCTTGAGAGCTGTGAGGTAATTTAAACAGACTGTGTCATACATCCAAACAGCCATATAAAATATCAGACAATTGAGCTGAATATAATCATTTATTAGTTACTTAAATTAATTTTTCTGTGCTTCTGACGTAGTGTTCAAGAGGATGAATACACTGCTGAGAGTCCCAGATGGTCACTTCACCTGTCAGTCACTCATGGAGATGTCTCGTAAGAAACTATTGCACATACACTGTGATCTTTCTTTTCAAAAATAACTTTAGAATAATTATATAGTCTTATGAAAATGATGTATGTTTTCAAACACTGCAGTTATCAATGTTTCTGTATCTCTGTCTGTTTCAGGTTGTCTTTGAGCTCCTCAGGGAAAAGTCCATTATTTCCAGCAGCATTAAAAATCAGTTTTACATGTCCACAAACAGAGATATCCAGCACTGACTGGACACTCTTCTTAAAGAGACTCAAGGCAGGAAAAGTATCAGAAGAGTAAGAAAATTATTAATCTTGCCATTACTCTATATTATCTCTATATTGCTGTTATTCATACATTTTTGTGGTCAAATATTTTTGCAGCTCTTCAGCTCTTGATGAGCATGTCAGTTTGTTGCTGTCTTCATTTAAATCTTCTGGTTTGAAGACATTGGATCTGAATCTGGTCATTTTGAATAAGAGCTGGGCTTCTGGGATCATTTCCCTTGTCCAGACCTACACCAGTCTACAGCAGCTCAGGTAAGATGATTTGCATGAGTAAATGATGACTGACAGAACAGAATATTGATTATTCCACATTAAAGATTTGTTCATCATAAATAATATTTTACACTCACACTCTCTATGCTACAAGCTAACTGAAATGTCACTAACTAAATGATAGCATACGTTGTGTGTATTTTAAAAGTTTTTTGCTCATTATTGTTTGTGTAACTTTAATATTGTAGTGTCATTGTCACTGGATTGATTTTGGAGGAGGGACTCATGTTACTGGAGAAATCACTGAAAAATCCACACTGCACTGTGATCATTGAAGGGTTTGTGCGCTTCAATAGCTGTGTATTTGACCTGTCTAAAGAAAATTGTTTAGGAAGCTTGTTTTTAGCTTGTATCATGAAATATCATGAAGTGTGACAGTATGGCCTTCTCTTTGTATCACTGGTACCTTTGCTTATTTTGTTTTTGACATCTCTATCAAGGAGGAAGTGCAGTAAACCCACTGACAAGTGCAAGGCACAGGACTGGAGTCACAGGAGCTGTAATGAGAAAGTGGAGATTCGCTTCAAACCAAAGGTTTTGGAAAGGCTGGAAGAGTAAGATAATTTTTTTTCTTATATGTATTTTTTTATTTGTTCTTATATGTTTTAGACTAAACATTCAGCAAAAATTTAGAAAAAGAAACTTTTGTGTTTAAATATGCAAATAAGGTATTATGTAATTAAATCTACATGAATTACATTAAATTGCAATACATAACATTTCTAGAACAGAAATCTAAACACTGGATAAAGCCTGTTTCAA
This sequence comes from Labeo catla, assembly GCA_012976165.1. NCBI lineage: Eukaryota > Metazoa > Chordata > Actinopteri > Cypriniformes > Cyprinidae > Labeo > Labeo catla. The sequence goes on from VONZ01003576.1 coordinate 10,871, forward strand.
AATTCATTGTTTCATTTTGTTGAGCTGTTAGAGGTACAGGTTTTAGAAAGGGATTTTAGATATTTCTTTTATAATCACTCCATAAATCAAAAAATACCATCAACAGTCAGAAAAAGAAATTAAAGGTTATAAATCAGGCGAATGCTTTATTAAAAAACCCTTCTATAAAAACATTCAGAATACAGACAGGAATAAAACTAAAATGTTTTTAAATTTATTATTATTTTTTTATTATGAAGTTGTGACAAATTGAGAAATGACAGTAGACACACATACGTTGAAGAAAAATTAACAAACAACAAACAGAACAACAGTAACACCAACTACAAAAGGGATTATTTCAAAAGCAAATATAAATATATGAATAAAGAATGTTTCCACAGCCGACATATAGAGAACAAAAAATAAAATTATAATAATAATAATAGTAAGAATAATAGTAATAAAATTAATGTGCAGTTCTATTATAGATGATGACAATGACACAACTTAATATCTTATTTGAAGTGGATAGGTTATTGGAGGCAGTAGGGTTATTGGTACTAATAATTAAACAATGAATAAGGGATTAAAAAATAAATAAAAAAAATAAAATGAAATAAATAAGTAATAGTAATGATATTATTAATATATTATTGTAATCCAATTTGAATAGAAATTTTATAAATATAACTTATTTACCACTTGTTACATTAAACATGCTATAAAGTCCTGTCATTACAAATGTATATGAAGTTTAACCGCTATTTAGTTATTCCAATTTATTATATTTATTAACTTATTCATTTACTCCTTAAATTATTGATTTATTCATTCATTCCTTTGGTACTGTTGTCGATTACCCTGTCATCCTCTGTAAAAAAAAAAAAAAATTGTAATAAAAAAATAATAATAGTGATAAAAAAGAATAAGACATTTAAAGAAAAAGGACAAAGATAAATAAATAAATATATATATATATATATATATATATATATATAATTAACTATGTAGAAAAAAAGACAAAAAAAATCAAAATAAGTGAATAATTTTATAGGATCCAAAAAGTGAATGATTTTGAATAAAGAGAAAAGATGAAAAAGAAGCAAGACAGGGAGAGAACAAGTGGGAGAAATGGAAGGTATTGGGGGACTGTTGGTTTCAAATTGATAGTGGAGACAGATGGTGGAATATACCATGAACCCACTTCCTCATTTCTTAGGTCATTGGCAGGCCCCTCCTAGATCATTAGTGCACGACTTAGTTGCAGTCTCGCCTTAATTATCAACTCTACTATGTGAAGTTCATGGGTAGTAATGCTGAAGTCAATGCTTCCGCAGAGCTTCTTCTCATAACCATACTGTTTTTATTTCCCAGACCTGTTGACGGTTCAATGTTGTAAAAACATTTTACTCTCTTCGAGATGAAGGATGGTACATGACAAAAAAAATAGAACCAGAAAGAGAGAGAGGAAAAGAAAAGCCATGGAGACAGAGGGAAAAAAAGAAAGAAAGTATATTTTGGGAAGAAAAGAGGAGGGAGGGGAGAAAAGAGAAAAAAAACAAACACAAAAAACAAACAAACAAAATAATAATAATAAAAAAAAAATAAAAAGGAAAAGAATAAATTACAGAATGCCCCAGGAATGAATGAATAAATGAATACTAATTAGTTTAAACAAATTGAATAATAAAAGTAGTAACAATAGTAATAGTAATAGTAATAATAATAATAATAATAATAACAACACAATAATAGCAACAGTGTATACATGAACATACACATATCCATACATATACAGATGTAGGGCAGATGGTGCCACAAATTGAAAGTAGAAGATAGGAAATGTATTAACTTAAGAGTGAAAAAATACTAATTATATTATATTATATTATATTATATTATATTATATTATATTATATTATATTATATTATATTATATTATGCCAATAATATTAGTAATAATAACAACTTGCCATAGCAAGAGTAATGGTAACATAACAAAAATACATACAAACATGTGCATATATGGTGCTTTACGTTAAAAGTACAGGACAACAACAACAAAAAAAGGGGCAGCTTACGTGGATTCATTCATAGAGTTGTACCGTAATAATAATAATAATAATAATAATAATAGAAAGAAAAACGAGAAAAAAACATAGTAGAGGACTGAAAAATAAATGCAGACCAAGATAAGCAAATAATTATAAATTATGATTATAATAACAATAATATTCATATTTATAGCATTCCAGTAGGATGTATTGCAAATGTTTCAGTGTAAATATTTTTTTTTAGTATGAATTTATTGTGGGGCATTAATTCACCTCTTCTGTTGTGGTACTTTCTTCTGTTTCTGCCGAATCCTCCCGTCGCCGGTATTTTTTCCGTGGCTGAGGCATGATGTTATGTCCAAAAAAGTAATCGTCTAAAAATCGTTTAAGGTTTTCAATGCTCTCCACAGTTGTTGTGAGTCTGCTGTATTTTATGTAAGTGTGTATGGATTGAGACGAAGAAGAAGAAAAAGAAGAAAAAATCTCTTATCTCTTATATAACTTTTTGGATCATTCGGATGTTTACAATGCCGATGCCGAGCCGACGCCGCCGTCTTGGATCACTTCCGCTTCCAATCACGTGAGAATCACGTTCAGAGCGCCATCCCCATCCATGTTCTTTTATCTTGAAAGAAAATGCCCTTTAAAGATAATGTGGTATTATTCAATGCAAATAGATCAAGTGTAATAAAATAAAAAAAAAAAAACTTAAATGTGTAGCTGGAAAAGTGGAATCATCTTTTCAATGTTTATGTCTTTCTTTCATGTATCATCTCATTTTGTCATTTTCATCTCTGTTCTCTAGGCTGAACATCTCTAAGCCAGTGTGTCAGTCTTGTGTTCACATTGTTGATTCTGATCAATGGGTTCCGGTGGAGCCGTTAGTCTGTACAGATAAAAGAGGGTCAGAGTTCAGGATCAGCACTCCGGCGGGTCGATTCGAGTGCAGCAGGACCAGAATGAGATGGGTCTGTGCTGGTGACGTCACTCTCCAGTATCGTGCAGTGGATGGACGTTTCCTCAAAGCAGAGCTGGAGAGGCATCAGTGTGAGCGGATTGGTCCTGTGATTGATGTGATCGTGATCTCAGGAAAACTGGAGGAGGTCCATCTGCCTCATTACGCCTGTTTAGCAGAGTCAGACCCTGCTTTCAGAGATGCTGTGAAGCTCCTCACCAAAAGAGATGAAGGAATATATTTACAATCTGTAGAGTTGACCCGTCATCATGCCAAAATAGTCCAACCATCCTTCTCTCTTATAACTTTAATTATAAGCTGGTTCCTAAAGTGGGAAGAACACTGTGATCATCTTCTCTACATGCGGTGTAAAGATCCTCTCTTTCTATGCATCTACTTTTTTCCAGTGAACGACACTTATTCAAGAGAAAAGATTGAGAAGAAGGAAGAATCAAGTCTTTTGATCAGACATCCCAGACCTGACAGGCCATTTCGGTTGAAAACACCTCACCTTCTTGAGGTTCCTGGTGCATCTGTCCAACCCATAGATGGGATTTCATTTAGAACAGATATTGACCCAAACTTCTTCAAGGTCAGGAAACAAGAGCATAGTGATGTACAACTGAATCTTATCAGAGAGGAGGACAAGAAGTCTGTGTGGAAGGCCACAATATGGAAAGAAGAATTTGGCCAGTTAAATCCAATGTAAGTCCAAGATGAGCTGCAAAAATACTGATTATGAATGAGCTCTCGTTCAAAAATATATAAAGAGCATTGCAGATAAACTGAACAGTTTAGTTTGACCAGTCAGGATGGTATGAGAACTATAATACAATGATTGGAACCTGCCTTATTTATGTGGGACAACAAAGCGTTGAAATTGATACATCTCAATAACATCACACCAATTAAAACCTTAAAATATTATTTGTATTTTATTTTTGTGACAGGTTAGCTGAGTGCAGCAATGAAGAAGAGGAGCAGAAACCATCCAAAGGTTCTGTCTGTCTGTCAAAATGGCAGTGTTATGTTTTCATATATTTAAGTTTGTTCTTATAAGACATGGGGGCATCTGAGACAGCATGATCAGGAGTTTAGAATAAGAGCGAGAAAGTTCCCCATGCAGATTTCACTCATTTTCAAGTCGGTCACTTAATTTTGTTATGCTAAAACTGCTTGTTTTGAAAATGACTTCTGTATGAGTTTGTTTTATACATCACTGCACTATTTACAATAGATGATGGACTGTTGTTGCCCATGCATTTTTGCTGATGTGACTGCACTTTGATTGTTAGCCACTTACATGTTTGTTACTGATTTGTCTTTTTTAAAACCATTAATGTCAATAAATGTTCTGTTTTTCTGTAGGTTGGAGTGACATTATTCTTAAGTATAAAGCATCAGTCACTGATAAATATAGGTTTGTGACAGAGTGTAATCTTCCATCTGTTGAATGTGTGGAGCTGGCAGGCCGCTATACTGAACCAGTGATCATTCAGAAGAGCAAAGCACAGACTGAGAAATACTATCGTGATCATGTGAGATCTGCACATGCTTCTGGATCAAAACCATCATCTCAACTGTTATCAAATGACAAGAATCAAAGCATCAGAATAGACCAACTGTTCAGTCCCGACAGTGATGGACACAAACCAAAATACGTGATTCTCAGTGGAGATTCTGGAAGAGGGAAATCCTTCATGTTACAGAAGATCATGTTTGACTGGGCATCTGGAGAATTTTACTCTGAAAACTTTGATATAATTTTTCTGTTGAAGTGTGATGAGGTGAAGTGTCTTTCTCAGAAGGTGAGCCTGAATGAGCTCTTGAGCTGGAGTTGCAGTGTAAGATCAGATCAGATCTCTCAAATACTACAGTTAACACCAGAGAAAGTCCTCATCCTCATTGATGGAATTGGTGAGTCATCATTTGATCCACACTTTCAAACACTTTCTAATCCATCTCAGGAAGCCCTACCAATGGACACTCTTAGGAGTTTGCTGAATAGACAGATCCTGCCTGAGTCTTTCCTGCTGGTTACCACCAGATCAGATGCTGATACAGTGACGAATCTTTTCAAGAGCCCTCAGCGTTTCACTGAGATTGTGGGTTTCTCTGAGAGAGGGGTGCAGGAGTACTTCCAGAAGTTCTTTCAGGATGAGCAACTCTTCACGAATGCATATGAGAGTGTGAAGACAAATGAAATCCTCCTGGCTGCCTGCTCTGTGCCTCTACTGTGTTGTATGGTCTGTTTTTGTCTGAAGAAACACTTTACAGATGATGATCATGTGATGAGAGAACTAAAGACAACCACCTCCATATATGTGCACTTTGTGTCCACTCTACTGGAGCATCATGACCAGAGTCAGTCTGTCCTCACTGTGCTGAGGAGTCTGGGTCAGCTGGCAGAGGAAGGGATGAAGAAGCAGCAGGTCTTTTTCAATGAAAAGAGTGTAGCCAAGACTGGTTTAGATCCAGCTACTACTTTGTTTTTGTATAAAGGTAGTTTAAAAATAAAAGACAAACAGGAGCCAGTGTTTAGGTTTATGCATTCCAGCTTTCAGGAGTTCTTCACTGCTCTTTATTATGTTTTACTGGATGAGGAAAAGCCCCAGTGGAAAGTCCATGAACTGCTTAACATGGTGGAATCGGGAGGTGAAATCTATAGGTTAAATCCCATCCCTTCAGTCATGATGTTTCTCTGTGGTCTCTTAAATGAGGAGGTGAGCAGCTCAATCTTTGAAAAGATCAAGTGGACTGTTCCTCACACAGTAACACTGAATGAAGGACTGGGTGAAAGGGTTTTTAGAATGGTAATATTTGGTGGATGTAAACTGTTGTTTGCTCTCCACTGTCTGTATGAGCTCCAAAATGAGAGATTTGTCAGGGAGGCCCTGGAAACACACAGGTTCATGAATCTGTCTGACATTTCCCTGAGGAGCACAGACTGTTGGGTGCTGCTGTACTGTCTTCAGTGCTGTCCACACATCAGAGACCTGATCCTCATGAACTGTGATTTAACAGCTGAGAAACTCAAGATTCTTCAGCCAGCGCTCTGTATGTGTGAGATACTGAGGTGAGTGTGTATCCATTTAGAAAAATACCCTGCATATTTTGCTTAAATATTGTATGAATTTCTTTGTTACTTGTACTTGCAAGTACTTGGTATATCTATCAGTGATGTGACAGAAAAATATGTTTATGTGTGTGTGTGTGTGTGTACAATCATCCACTAAATCTATTATTTATATAATAAAATTTGTGTCAAAGCATGTTAACAGTGATTAACAGGATAATAGCAAGAGTCAATTATGGAAACTCAACTATGGAGACAATTCAGATTCTGCTGTAAAGCAGCTCTAAAAGACAGTAGTGTCATTATTTAGCTCAAGTTGGTTCAGTGTTGGTTTCGTTCAGATTAATAACAGTGTGAAGTCACTCAATCAGTCAGTTCAATATCAATCCAGTTGAGTTGTAATATGACTGTAAATGTTGCAAAGCTGCTCAGTACAGTATATATTCATGTGTACACTGACTTGTCAAGGTGTTAGAAAATACTTTTGTTCACTTTCAAAATGATTTTTGTTTTTGACTCAAGGTTGTCAGTGGAGCACCTGTCAGACATTGGAGATTTTATGCAGAGTATTGGTGTTTCAAAAATCTTGAGAGCTGTGAGGTAATTTAAACAGACTGTGTCATACATCCAAACAGCCATATAAAATATCAGACAATTGAGCTGAATATAATCATTTATTAGTTACTTAAATTAATTTTTCTGTGCTTCTGACGTAGTGTTCAAGAGGATGAATACACTGCTGAGAGTCCCAGATGGTCACTTCACCTGTCAGTCACTCATGGAGATGTCTCGTAAGAAACTATTGCACATACACTGTGATCTTTCTTTTCAAAAATAACTTTAGAATAATTATATAGTCTTATGAAAATGATGTATGTTTTCAAACACTGCAGTTATCAATGTTTCTGTATCTCTGTCTGTTTCAGGTTGTCTTTGAGCTCCTCAGGGAAAAGTCCATTATTTCCAGCAGCATTAAAAATCAGTTTTACATGTCCACAAACAGAGATATCCAGCACTGACTGGACACTCTTCTTAAAGAGACTCAAGGCAGGAAAAGTATCAGAAGAGTAAGAAAATTATTAATCTTGCCATTACTCTATATTATCTCTATATTGCTGTTATTCATACATTTTTGTGGTCAAATATTTTTGCAGCTCTTCAGCTCTTGATGAGCATGTCAGTTTGTTGCTGTCTTCATTTAAATCTTCTGGTTTGAAGACATTGGATCTGAATCTGGTCATTTTGAATAAGAGCTGGGCTTCTGGGATCATTTCCCTTGTCCAGACCTACACCAGTCTACAGCAGCTCAGGTAAGATGATTTGCATGAGTAAATGATGACTGACAGAACAGAATATTGATTATTCCACATTAAAGATTTGTTCATCATAAATAATATTTTACACTCACACTCTCTATGCTACAAGCTAACTGAAATGTCACTAACTAAATGATAGCATACGTTGTGTGTATTTTAAAAGTTTTTTGCTCATTATTGTTTGTGTAACTTTAATATTGTAGTGTCATTGTCACTGGATTGATTTTGGAGGAGGGACTCATGTTACTGGAGAAATCACTGAAAAATCCACACTGCACTGTGATCATTGAAGGGTTTGTGCGCTTCAATAGCTGTGTATTTGACCTGTCTAAAGAAAATTGTTTAGGAAGCTTGTTTTTAGCTTGTATCATGAAATATCATGAAGTGTGACAGTATGGCCTTCTCTTTGTATCACTGGTACCTTTGCTTATTTTGTTTTTGACATCTCTATCAAGGAGGAAGTGCAGTAAACCCACTGACAAGTGCAAGGCACAGGACTGGAGTCACAGGAGCTGTAATGAGAAAGTGGAGATTCGCTTCAAACCAAAGGTTTTGGAAAGGCTGGAAGAGTAAGATAATTTTTTTTCTTATATGTATTTTTTTATTTGTTCTTATATGTTTTAGACTAAACATTCAGCAAAAATTTAGAAAAAGAAACTTTTGTGTTTAAATATGCAAATAAGGTATTATGTAATTAAATCTACATGAATTACATTAAATTGCAATACATAACATTTCTAGAACAGAAATCTAAACACTGGATAAAGCCTGTTTCAAAATTCATTGTTTCATTTTGTTGAGCTGTTAGAGGTACAGGTTTTAGAAAGGGATTTTAGATATTTCTTTTATAATCACTCCATAAATCAAAAAATACCATCAACAGTCAGAAAAAGAAATTAAAGGTTATAAATCAGGCGAATGCTTTATTAAAAAACCCTTCTATAAAAACATTCAGAATACAGACAGGAATAAAACTAAAATGTTTTTAAATTTATTATTATTTTTTTATTATGAAGTTGTGACAAATTGAGAAATGACAGTAGACACACATACGTTGAAGAAAAATTAACAAACAACAAACAGAACAACAGTAACACCAACTACAAAAGGGATTATTTCAAAAGCAAATATAAATATATGAATAAAGAA
>VONZ01003577.1:0-19401 GCA_012976165.1 Labeo catla
TTTATTGAATCGACAAGGCAAAGGCATGGTCAGGCAGGCAGGGTCAGAACAATAACAAACAGGTATATTAGGGCGATGCACAATCGAAGTCAGTGAAGCAGGCGTGGGTCGATCCGTGGCGAATGAAATCCGTAAAGGGACGAGACGAGAGAATAATCCAAGCAACGAGCTAGAGTCCAGTAGGCAGGCGGCAAGACAGACGAGACGAGATGGCCAGGCGAGAGAACTAAACACAGGGAAACTAGGAAGCTAGGGAACAAGGGAACTAGGAACGATAACAATAGAAATCACAACAACAATACTCCGTGGTTTGCAAGGGGAAAGACCGGGGCTTTTATAGCGCCGCTGATTGGTCACAAGTGCTGACCCAATCAGCGCGCTGAATGACGGGGAATGTAGTCCGGGGTGTGGTGCAACAGTCTGAGTGTTATGACAGGGTGAGAGCGACATCTGGTGGTGAGCGGACCGCAGGTCACCGACCAGATTTGTAACATAGCCCCCCCCCCAAAGAGCGGCTTCCAGACGCTCCAACAGAACAACAGTCCAGGGGAGCGGTGGGGCGGGAGCGAGACAGGGCGAGGGCTGGAGAACCAGGTCCATGCGGAGGACCCGGTGATTGAGGCAGGACCGGCAGAGCAGGAACCCTCCAGGGCGGAGCCGGAGGCGGAGCAGGAAGCGCAGGAGCCCTCCAAGGCGGAGCAGGAGGCACGGGAGCCCTCCAGGGCGGAGCAGGAGGCGCAGCAGGAGGCGCAGGGGCCCTCCAGGGCGGAGCAGGAGGCGCAGGGGCCCTCCAGGGCAGAGGAGGAGGCGCAGGGGCCCTCCAGGGCAGAGCAGGAACCCGCGTCATGGACTGGGACCTGGGGAGAGCAGGGATAGAGGAGGCAGACAGAACGAGGAGAGAAGCAGAGAGTCCATAGGAGAACGCCGCCTCCATAGGAGGTTCTACAGCTGACGCTGACACCTCTGGAGGCATTGGCACAGCTTCTCCGACTGGTGAGGCCTCTGGGGCTGACTCGTGGTCAGACGAGACCTCTGAAGCAGACTTGAGATCAGACGGCACCTCTGGAGCAGACTTGAGACCAGGCGGGACCTCTGGAGCAGACTTGAGATCAGACGGAACCTCAGGAGCAGACTTGTGAACGGAAAGGCGGTATTGACCTCGGGGGCGAACTTTGTGAACAGGCGTCACCTCAGAACGAGCTTGTGAACAGATGGCGACCTCAGGGCAGAACGTGAGCGGGCGTGACCTCCCAGGAGCAGATTTGTGAGCGGTTGACCTCAGGAGCAGATTTTGTGAGCGGGGCGACCTCAGGGGCAGACTTTTGTGAGCGGGGCGTGACCTCAGTGGCAAAGACTTTGTGAACAGGCGGTGACCTCAGAACGGAGCATGAACAGGCGGTGACTTCGGGGCATGAACAAGGGCGTGACCTCGGGGAACGTTGTGAACCGAGCGTGGTGACCTCCCAGAAGCAGACTTGTGAAGACAGGCGGTAACCTCGAACGGGCGCTGTGAACAGGCGGCGACCTCAGGGCAGACTTTGTGAACAGGCGTGACCTCGGGGAGCAGTGTGCAGCCCACACGCAAATGTAGCTTCGCCATTAACCCTCCTGGGGTCGAAGAAACTGGCCCTTGGCTGGCGGTTTGTGTGCCGTTTTTTCACGATAGCCAAGAACTTTGAATTTCATAGGTCGTTTTATGATGCATAAGAGCAATACATCAATCGAATCTGTAAGGAATTCACTTTTATTTGTGTACACTCATAATAACAACAACACTCTGTGGTTTTGTGAAATAAAGCAAACAAACAGGGTATGTAGTCTGCTGCGTTGTTGTCTGTGATCATCATTAAGAAATGCGTCACTAAAATGAACTAAAACTCAGCGAATACAAAACACAGAGACATGAGAGAGATATCTATAGAAAGCCTGATATGTCTACTTTTAAATGGAGTAAGTCTCATCGAAAACAAATATCATGTGTTAAAGTAATCTGTATGAAACCAACTCCATGTCCAGTCTTTCTCGTCAGACCTAATTATTTTTAATTTGATCACGCCCACGAGCTACTTTCGGTTTGTTATTATAATCAGCCACGTGGAGGCGCAAGCGGCGAACCGCCCACATCAACGTAAACAAAGCCGGAGACTTCACTTCATTGTTCATGTCGGCTACTTGAGTCTTGTTACTGAAGAAGACGCGCTGTGAGGAGAAATATTTATATTTCCCTCAGAGGAAGAGCGCGATGCGACGCACGGCGAGATCCACCGAAAGAGTAAGTCTTTCTTTTATTAGCCTACTTACGTTAAAGTGAAACCTTATGAAGTATGTTTCATTTCATTGCATCGAAATGTTTGACGACGCCAGGATGTTTTTAATGTTCTATAAAATAAAAATGACGCGATATAAAAGTAATAGTGTTTACACTGTAACACTGAATGACAGTCTAAGATTGTTTAGACAAAACTACTGTCATATACTCTGTTCACGAATAGATGTTTATGATGTGCTTAACAATAGCATATTAGTTTCCCAGACATGAAATGGTTTTGTATTGTATACTACATACAAAGCATGCTTGTGTTTATGATTATAAATTCTTATTTATTTATTTATTTATTTATCTATCTATCTATCTATCTATCTATCGTATAACAATAGGATAATATTAGTTTATTATTAATACTTTGTTCATGAATAGGTGTTTAACGTGCTAAACAATAATAATTAGTTTCTCAGATATAAAATGACATTTTTTAAAGATAGTATAAAGCATGTGTGAGTCTATGACTACAAAATCATACTATATGTATATATTACAGATGCTCCTAATATTAACATGCTCACAGTTGTTTTTTAGTTTTTTTTCTTTCTTTGTCTAGTGATCTGATTCCTGCACCACAGATGAAGGCTACATGAAGAGTGCTATACCAACATCAAATGTTCAACTACACTGTTTTTTATTGTAAGACAATGTCCTGGACTACTGATGATGAGTTTTGTTTCTTAAATCCATGGAAAGAAGCAGCAATCACTTAAATATCAGGTATAATTTACTTGTTTCACTTGTTGAACAGAATCCAGAAAACAGTTTTCAGGAATGACACAAGGTCTGTTCACGTCTCTATGGTTAGATCAGTGTAGTCAGTAATGTGCTTTTGACCTTCATTACGTATGTTTTGATGATACTGTGTTGTAAATAAAATACAAATAGTCTAAAACTCCATTCTCTGAATCTCTCATTGTTTCTACCTGACAGTCACAGTCTCATTGATGGGCCATTAGGGGAGGGCCTTTTGTCTCTCAGGTGTGAATCACTAAATATTCATGGTCGTTGTCACTCCCTCGCATATTCCCTTTCAGTCACAAAACATGTCTTAGAAAATTTAAATCAATATATTGTTTTCTGTAAACGCGTGAATGAGATGATTTTCACATAATTTTGTAGAAAAAAACTCTAGACTACCACATCCAGTTCTCAAAAGTCTTGTGGACTAATGTTCTGTATGTGTTTCATGGTCTTATTTCAGTGACTTAAAGATTTTAGTTTTTCACTAACCACGCATAAACGTTGTTTTCTCAAAAACACAAACATGTATTTTAATGTTGCTTGCATATTATTGTAGCCCAGTTTGTGCTGATTAGAATGTAATCAGACTTTAGCCATTAATATGTTTTTAAGATACTGAAAAAAGCAGAAATGTCAGGGCATGTCAAAACTTCTCCAGGGCCCCAAAACACCCTCAGACCCCAGAGGGTTAAGGGAAGAGCAGTGGCGGGTGGCAGGACCTCTTTAAAGGTGGATCTAGAAGGTGTTGATGCCACTGGGATGTTTGCTGCCCTCACTGACACTAGTGGTGGGTCCAGCACGCTGGCCATCATGATAGGCCGTGACCTTGGGATGTCAGACGAGACATGGCGAGGCTCTGGGCGGTCAGACGAGACATGGTGAGACTCTGGGCAGTCAAACGAGACATGGCGAGGCTCTGGACAGATAGACAAGACATGACGGGGCTCTGGAAGGTCGGGCGAGACGTGACTTCGCTCTGGACAGATAGACGAGACATGACGAGGCACTGGGTGGTCTGATGAGACGTGGCGAGGCTCTGGGCCGTCAGGCGGGACGTGACTTGACTCTGGGCCGTCAGGCGGGACATGACTTGACTCTGGGCCGTCAGGCGGGACGTGACTTGACTCATGAAGATCAGCTGTAGCTTGACTTGGCCCATGGAGTCCAGCTGTGGCTTGACCTGGCTTGTGAAGATCTGTAGTGACTTGACTTAGCTCATGGAGATCAGCAGTGACTTGATTTGGCTTATGAGGATCAGTGGTGACTTGACTTGACTCGACTCATGAAGATCAGCGGTGACTTGACCTGGCTCATGGAGATCTGTAGTGACTTGGCTTGACTCAGGAACGACAGCTCTGACAGCAGCCAGGAACGGCGACTTTGACGCCACCCGACTCCAGGAACCATAGCTGCAGCTGACTTTGCTCGGCTGTGACTTTGCTTGACTCAGGAACCACGGCTGTGACTTTGCTTGACTTGGGGGATACAGCTGTAGCTTTACTAGACACGGGAGCAATGGCTGTAACTTGACTTGACTCTGGAACAGCAGCTGTAGCTTGACTAGACTCGGAAACTTGACTTGACTCGGGAAACACAGCTGCAACTTGACTGGACTCGGAAACTTGACTGGACTCGGGAAACACAGCTGCAACTTGACTGGACTTGGAAACTTGACCTGACTTCGAGCTGGCTGCAGCTTGACTGGACCGAGGCTTGACTTGACTCACAGCTGCAACTTGACTTGACTCACAGCTGCAACTTGACTTGACTTGGAAACTTGACTTGACTCAGGAAACGCAGCTGCAACTTGGCTTGACTCAGGAAATGCAGCTGTGACTTTGCATGGCTCTGGTATAGCAGCTGTGACGTGACGGAGCTCCGTTTTCACCGCCATTTTGTGAACGGGCACCGCTGTCGCCGCCATTGCATGAACGCGCTCCGGCGCGGCCGCCATTTTGCGAGCGGGATGCGCGGCCGCCATTACCGCGTCGTCGCGTTCCTCCTCCGCGACACCCACAGTAAATGGCAAGCCCACAGTTATAAAAGCACAGTCCATAAAAGCAGCCAGAGATAAACGCGGACCCTCGCGTCTCAGTTTCGCCTTTAAAGGCTCATTAATGCCATCACAGAAAATTTCAATAAGCAAATAGTCCGGGAGGTCTGAATCAATTGAAATGGCCAAGAATTCACGGATGTGCTGTTCTAGTGTACGTGGTCCTTGTTTTAATCGGAATAGAATTTTTGTAGTGTCCATACCTGTAGATTGTCCGGGAGAGAAGCTGCTGGATCCTTGTTTGACGGAGTATTCTGTAATGTTGAGTGAGAGACGAGCGGATCCATTTGCGAGCTTTTATTGAATCGACAAGGCAAAGGCATGGTCAGGCAGGCAGGGTCAAAACAATAGTTTGCAAGGGGCTTTTATAGCGCCGCTGACTGGTCACCGACCAGATTCGTAACAGTCATACTTAGCCTAGTTCCAATATAGTTTTATCATTAATATTCTTAAGGTGCCCTTTATTATAATGACTTACGTTTTAAAATAAAAACTCGCAAAGACTCACAAAGCAGATTAAAGGGACACCTTTGATGCACATTGTTTGCATTTCACAGGTTTTGATGTTATGTAAACTTCCTCTGAGAAACCATACCTAATACCTTTATTTATAAAGATTTGCAGCATGTATAGCAACTGCTAAAATAAACCATTTGTTCAGAGCAGCTTGTTTAAACCAAATTTAGGCTTTAATGGGCACATCCTACCTAGAAAACTGTATCTAATAAAGTGACCAGTGAGTGTGTACACTGTATATTAACTATATATTTTATAAATCATGTAGTAAAAAACACAAGGAGCTAGAAATATTACCATGCAGTGATTAAGTTTTTTCTCTACAGCAATGGTTAAAGATCCCGCTATAATGAACTATAGAAGAAAGAAAGAAAAAGAAACATTATTGGTTTTATTTTATTATTTGCTCACACTTGTTCTATGTTTTGTGATAAAGGCAAACATGGTAAGACATGACTTACAATAATGGATCCACAGTACGCAGTCCCAGTGTTAAAACCAGCTGAAACACTGAATGCATTAATAGTGCCCAGTAACACTATCATCACACCGGTCATTATCTGGACTACCTATGGTGATAAAATACAGACAGATAAATAACGAGCAAACAAATGTTGTAGTGTCATTTTAGTCATTACCATTTCATTCCAACTAATATTTGATAGTAGATATATGGGATTAAACACCATTGAGAATTTGAAAACTTTATTACCCCAAGGGCCTTTGGCTGTGTTTTAAGAAACTTTTCCAGACGATTCACATTAATGAGTGCAGTAGTCATTGTCATCCTTGAAATGTTATATGGGTGAAAGGTAAATCACTGTGTTAGAATTTAAGTTAGAATAGTTAAAAACAATCCTATTGTTATATTATGTACAGTACAACGGGGCTAAAGGCACACCCTAAGAAAAAAAATGTGCTTTTCACTTTGCCCAAAGTGTATGATTGCAGAAATATATATACGTTTGTACTAAACATTAATGGAGAGACAGATTTTGTGAGAAAACAAATCATACAAGTCATTTATTTTGTTTAAAAATCATTTAAATGTATGAGGTGGCAACGGGGTAAAAGGCTCACCAGCATGGGGCAAAAGGCATACAGTATTAATATATAAATACGTTAGCTAAAATAATGTTTTTTTTTTTTTTTTAATTTTAGTAAATACTTGTTCAAAACACCCAACATAATATATGACATTTACCATCTGAATCTAACAATGTCAGCCTTCTATTAATTATCATGTTAATTATTGTGCCTTTTAGCCCCAACAGCAGGGGTGCTTTTTACCCTGAATACCATACTTTTACATATTCTTTCGTTATTTAAAAACTGTTGCTTTAGTTATCTTAAACAAAACTGAAAATCATTAAGAAGACCTTTGTCTCAAGAAATATTAAATAATTTTAGCAATTCTCGTTTGCTACTTAAATCTAAAACATTTTAAAAAACATCATATGTAAGATCAAGTAACCACAGAATCGACTTTGCGCTGCAGCTCACCCCACTGTACCCTACTCTGTGGGGACAAAATAGATAAAGAAAACAAAAATCTTGTAAATTACAAAGATCCGTATTCTTTTGATAAATCATCTATTCAAAAAGAGCTTAAAGTAAAACATCATTAATGAGCAGCAGCACACAATAATAAATGATTACAGGATATTTGCCATTTTCAGCGTAAAGTTAAAACAAAATTGGAAGATCTGTACTACTATATCTTGTGAATCAAAACATTTTACCTTAATGGAAATCCAGTACACAGCTGTTCCTCCTTTCAGCCTTCTCTGAATGCTTGGCAAATGCTGCCACTGTAGAATGAACCACAAATATAAACACTTGCTTTTAAATTCTGCTTCTGTTTTAGTGTCTGTTTTTGAACATTGAAAAAGTTTGCGTACTTTCAATGTCAAAATGACCAGTATCCTTATAGTCCTTGTTCCTGGAGATAAATTCAAATGATTTACTTTGAATTGCAAAGTAGACAGTAGAAATACTGTAACTATTTTAATACCGTATATGGTCACACATCACTAAGTGAGAGACTGTCAGTTGAATAATTTCTCTTTTAACCTTTGAGCACCAGCTAAAGAATTTTACTATGCCAGTTAGAAAAAAAATCAGGAATATTGTTGAGAAAAAAAAGAGATAACTTGTGGAGTTGAAAAGGTAAAGGTCATAATTATAAAATGTACTGCATGATTATGTTTTTTTTTTTTGCCACTCAAAACATTTTTTTTTAATCTATACTATTTTTATATTCAACAACTCTAAAACAGTGAATTGTGTTGTACATTTAATCATAACAGGTCAACAGAGAATTCAACAAAAATAAATTAAAGGAGAACTCCACTTCCAGAACAACAATTTACAAATAATCTACTCACCCCATTGTCATCCAAGATGTTCATGTCTTTCTGTCTTCAGTCGTGAAGAATGGTTTTGGAGGAAAGCATTTCAGGATTTCTCTCCATATAATTGTGCCCCCGAACTTCATAAATGCAGTTTAAATGCAGCTTCAAAGAACTCTAAACAATCCCAGCCGAGGATTGTTTTTTTGAAAATAAAAATTTGTATACTTTTTAAGCACAAAAGCTTGTGTAGCACTTGCTCTGGGATGCGCGTCCATGAGGCCACATACTATGGAATCATGTCTAAGTTCATCGTCAGTGTACTCCGGCTCAAAAAGGTAGGATATGGTGAAAAACTACATCTCATTTTCTCCTATAACTTCAGAATTGTCCAACATCATTGTACCTTTTTGTTTGTAAACAGTGTTTGACTCACTTGCACTTTCTTAGTCTTTGCATGTTCACTTTGTAAACACTGGGTCTGTAGTTGCAGAACCTGATTTTAACAAGTACGACATGTTCCTGGATCAACATCTTTGTTGACCCTGGAACAACATTGTGATTAACCAATCAGATTTAAAAAAACAGTTTATAGTTTTTGTGAAGTTTAGGCTTACCATCAGTGTTTGGTGCTTGTGCATCAGTGTCATTCATCTATCGTTTCCTCCGATTTTAGGGATTACTCATGGATAAGGTTAGGTTTAGGTGTAGGAATGTGATTACATTTTAGAATAAAATGTTCCAGTATACAAAGTATAAAGTATACAATTATTTTATTTATTTATTTTTTATTTTTTTAATGACAGATCGTTTCACTAGATTCTTCCTCGGCTGGGATCGTTTAGAGCCCTTTGAAGCTGCATTTAAACTGCATTTTGGAAGTTTAAAATTGGGGGCACCATTGAAGTCCATTATATGGAGAGAAATCCTGAAATGCTTTCCTCAAAAACCATCATTTCTTTACGACTGAAGACAGAAAGACATGAACATCTCGGATGACAAGGGGGTAAGTATATTATTTGTAAATTGTTGTTCTGGAAGTAGAGTTCTCCTTTAATGAAGTATTACTTCAGTATTTAACAAATTAAAGCATTTTATTTGCAAACTGCTCATAGTTCCCTATCAGTCGGTCACTGTCATGACGACATTAGAGGTCTAACTTTGGAGCCCAGTCCTCTCTGACTTGAAGAGAAAACGGCAATGAAATTTGACTAGTGGATTGCATGCTGAGCCACTCCTCGTGCATACGTGTATAAAGAGGTGACAGGTGCATCCACTCATTCAGATTTTTGCTTCAGAGCTAAATTAATGAAGTTACGCTACGTTCATTAGGTGAATTTTCCCTCGTTGCTGGAAAAAGAAGAGGCTGTTCTACAAGGAAAGCCTATGCTTTGAAGTGGAGTCTATTCGTGAATTGGTGTTCTTTTCGCCAAGAAGACCCCCAAAGATGCACAATTGGAGTAGTGCTTTTCTTCCTGCAAGAAAGGTTGAAGCGTAGGCTGTCACCCTCCACCTTGAAAGTGTATGTGGCTGCTATCGCAGCACATCACGATGCAGTGGAGGGCCGGTCCCTGGGAAAGCACTGTCTCATCGTTATGTTCCTGAGGGGTGCCAGAAGGTTAAATCCTCCTAGGCCACCCCGGTGCCCTCCTGGGATCTCTCCACTGTCCTGGCTGGACTTCAGAGGGGTCCCTTTGAGGTGCTGGATTCAGTCAAGCTTAAGTTCCAGTGTGCTAACACAGCACTCCCGACCGCGCTCACCTCCATCAAGAGGGTCGGGGACCTCCAAGTATTTTCGGTGAATGAAGAGTGCCTTGTGTTTGGGTTGGCCTACTCTCACATTGTCCTGGGGCCTGGATATGTGCCCAAGGTTTCCACCATGCCCTTCAGCAATCAGGTGGTAAACCTGCAAGCACTGCCCCCAGAGGAACCAGACCCAGCCCTAGCTTTGCTGTGTCCCGTTAGAGCGCTTCCCATATATGTTGACTGCATCTAGAGCTTCAGAAGCTCAGAGCAGCTCTTTGTCTGCTATGGAGGTCAGCAGAAAGGGAAGGCTGTCTCCAAGCAGAGGTTGGCCCAGTAGATAGTGGATGCCATTGACTTGGTGTACCAATCACAAGGCAAGCCGTGCCCCCTAGGAATGTTGCCTCCTCCTATGCACTGGTGCATCTCAGACATCTGCAGAACTGCGGGCTGGGCAACACTGAACACCTTTGTGAGATTCTACAGTCTCCACATTGAGTTGGTTTCTTCCTATGTGTTGGGTAATAGGTCATTGGCAGGAAGGACTGGCTGGTGTCACACTTGCTGCGCCATTCCCCCTAACACAGGGATGTGAGCGCCTTCTCTCCCAGTTGAGTTCTCTGGGTGGCGAACCCTGGTTGAGCATTCTCCAGCACCCCCGGCAGTCAGACTTGGCAGAGCAGTCTGACGCCAGATCTAGTATCTGTGTTAGCATGCCAGGTTTCCCGGTCAGCCTGAAGCACCTTTCACGGAGGTCAAAATTGTGTGAAATTGTTGTGACAGGGTTCAGGTTGTGGTGCTTTCCATAGACCCCAAATGTCATCACGATATAACTTGTAGTGACCGACTGATAGAGAACGTCTCGGTTCTGTACTTACCCCTTGTTCCCTGATGGAATGGAGGCGTTATGTCCCCATGCCACACTCTGAATGAGTGGATGCATGGGGAGTGGCTCAGCATGCAAAATCCACTAGCCAGCATTTCTAGCATTTTCTCTTCAATTCAGAGAGGGTCGGGCTCCCAAGATAGACCCCTAAAGTCGTCACGACATAACATCTTTGTTCCCTCCATCAGGAATTGAGAGTTACGTACATAACAGAGATGTTACATTTGCACTGTAGGCAAAAGTTGTGTTTGGAAATTTTGCCTTTACAGCACCTGTCAGCAGAAACTAGATATTTTAATTCATACCTCTCATTTTCTTTGGTTTGCCTAAAAAGAAAGTCTCATCTAAATAAATAAATACATAATAAATAATAAAAAAATTACATAACATCATCTTAAAATAATTTCATCATTCTCAGATTTGAAATACATGGTGAGACTTGTGTCTTAAGCTGGGATGATTTTCTAGACTCTAAAGTTTTCTTCTGAAAAATGTGCCAAATCTGCAACACAAATTCCCAAAAGTGTGCTTTCTACCAAGCTCAGATGTTTAGCAAAAAGTACAGCAAAACCATTTTTTGGTGAATTTCAGAGCCTGTAAACGTAAGGTGAGGAGAGACTGACTTATTAAGCTCCCGTCACTGAACATACTGTGGCCTATATTGTTAAAATCACATTATAAAAATACTTAAGACACTTTTAAGGGGCAAAAGAACAAACAAATATCAATATACAGAATGTGATATTGTTTTTAGTGCTGAGTCTTAAGTGAGAATTCATACAGCAGCCTTGATATAATGATATGACACAATCAGTACACACAATCCCCAACGACAAACATTAATATGGCCTTCATACATCTACAGGATCACAAGATGAATTGCCTTATTTATACCTTACTATAAGTTTGTGAACCTGAACGCAAATTCGCTGCATTTATTGATATAAGCTGATGGACTTGGAAGTGATCTCAGCAAGCACTGCTTCTCGCAGTGATATATCATTGACAGACACTTTGCCCGCAATTCTTCACTGAAGTTGTGCTAATCTGCCTGCATTAACAACACTTTTACACGAGATCTGCTTTCCCCACTGAAAGAAGCATATTATGAAGGGTTAAAGCATCCATGTAACAACTGGCCATTTCACCCTTTATTCATCTCTGAATGTCTTCACGAAGCTAAGTTTCTTATTTCATTCTCATTGCCTAATGATATGTTGACAAATATTGCTCGTTTTTTAAGGTTAGTTGTTCAGTAACATGTTTGTTTGCTAGGCATGTTGTGGCTTTAGGCTTATTGATTGTGTTTTGACATGCTAGTAACACTACCCAATTAAACTTACCACAGCGAGGCTTGTTTTTAAATCTGTTGTTTAAGGTTGTCTGATATGAAACAGGCTTGCTGCCTAAGACTCATCTAGTGTTGGGAATGCTGTTTCATTTAACATATCCAACTATTATTTCCAACACGCTGATGTTAGTGATATGCTGTTGCTTAAAGCTATAGTGTATCAGTAATGTGCTTTATACTTAACGTGCAGTATGCAGATTTTGCTACTAAAGGTTGTTATTAATGCTAACGATTATCTGGATAACGGCAACATGCCTGTTGCCTAAACTTTAGGTATTGACCATATTCTGTACTGGATTAAAGGGGCGTACTGCTCTTCTCAGTTGCTTATTAAAGAAGAGCACCCCTTCACTGCTGCTCTTCTTCTGTAAAGGGCATGCTGCCCCAGTCTATGCTATTTCAGAAGGTCTTTGCTTTAAAGCTATCAGTGTATTGGGATTTTGCCACAACCTTCAGGGGGCGAAGGAGACGCCCTGTCGGAGCACAGTCCCGGAAAACTCCGCTCTAATCCAGACTGCGGGGCAATGGAGGGCCCAGAGTTCGCAGGGGGGAACAACTGGGAGAAGCGCACGGATCCGTAAGGAATGGCGCAGCAAGCAGACACCGAGCTGTCCTCCCGAAATTACCTGAGTTACCCGCCACACACGGGAGGACACAGCTCAGCGCAAGAAGAATGGATAGCGTGAGAATAGCCGGTCCTAATTCAAGGCACTTCTGTTGAAAAATGCATGCAGGTTCTTACTCTCTTAATGGAAGTGAGCGTGATCAGGAGAGAGGTCAAGTGACCGAACTTGCAGCTCGACTGATCTAAGCGGCCCAAGGGGGACGCTCCGTAGACCTAAGGGGGCCACGGAGAGACCCAAAGAAGGGATAAGGTGCAACTGTAGAGGGACTTGTCCCCCTGCACCTTTCAAGAACCTGTCGGTCAGGTGATGCCTCCCTAGGGAGAACCATCCACAGCATATTTTCCCTTTTCGATCTGCCGGGATGGCCACAATGAGCCCTACAGTGGAGGGAACATCCTTTGCTCCAACTGCAAGAAGGGAGGCACAACACTGATCGAGCATCTTGGGTTAACTCGGCGAATAGCCCATACAACAGAAAGACCTCACCTCAGAGCATATGCTTGCCTCATAGAGGGGGCACTAGCTTGAGTGATAATATCTACCACAGCCCGAGAGGGCCAGTGAGGTCTTACCGCGTCCCATCTGGAAACCAAAGGTATAAGTCCGCAGATAGAGATGTGGGTGCCCGATTGTGCCCATTCTGAGAAGAAGGTTCTTCTTCAGGGGAAACTTCCCAGGAGGGGGCTGTCACAAGGAAAATGGTGTCAGCAATGCAGGATCGGGTGGGTCAAGAGACGCACCAGAGAACCTGCTCCTCGTCCCCCCAGTCTAGCCGAGGGTTGTGCTGGAAAGCTCACTCCTGTTAGTAGACCCCGGGTTCAGCTGTTTGCCAGCGCGTGCCTGCCGAGCCCTCGGTCAGGAACAGGCCAGCAGTAGGAGGACTCAGGAAGCGATTTTTTTTTTTTTTTTACAGGTTCACCTGATCTTCGCTGAATCGACTCCAGATGAACTGGAACCCAGGGTTGGAGTCGCCGTTCTCTGGAAGAGTTGCTCTCTTTTTGCAAATTAACTCCCCGAAAAATTAACAGCATGCAGCAATATTAGCTGCAAGACTCCAGAGGAGGAGATGGCGGGCGAGTTGCAATATGCGACGGGAGCATAGACCACCACAGGGGCAGGTGTACATTACCGTGGTAAGGCGTCCTGTGGACTAGCATGCGCTTGTCTCGCAGCATCGGATGGAACCGGCGGAGAGAAAGCTCTGCTAGCAACTCGAAGCGACTAGTGTCGCAGCAGTCGAGGTCCTTCCCAGGAGCCCGAGACTGCCTGCCCGTTGCAAATGGCACTAGCTTGTGACGGAGATATCCGAGACAGCCACCTTGAGGCTTGACCCCTGGTCTAAGAGCACAACTGCCCGTAGGAACACAGGGTCTTACCAGTAGTTGAGAAGGTGTCTACACTGAGTGGTTTCCAACCCAGAGTGTGCCATAGTGCCATGCCCATCTCACGGTCCAGTCGAAAAAGTCCGTGCTGCAGCAATCTCGCATGGAACAGCCGAGCGAACAAAGACTCATACTGATATGTCTGACCCCTAAAGCAGGCCAGAAAATGATCTGCGTCAGGGCAATCATCGCATAACAGCATGCGTCCTTAAGGTCGAAGCTGTAACCCAGTCCTGGTGCTGAGGAACAGAAACATGCGTTTCTGTATCAACCAACCGAATGGTAGCCTGGTCTTTAAAGGGTACCAATTCGGAACTCAGAACCAGAACAGGGCGAAGCCTACCGCTTTTCTCGGGTGTAAGGACCGACCAAATCGACTAGCAAACAAGCTAGGTAGAACTAAACACCGAGCTGCTGCCTGCATTAAAAGAAAGATATAAGAACGGTACCAACACCCCTGCGGTGGAGCAACCAGCTTCTTCTTTTTCTTTTTTTGGGATGGCTCAACCCGGAAAGCAAGCATCCCGAAGTAGCACCAAGCTGCTAAGGCAGCGCTTACCTGACCCACGATCCCGCGTTGTTTCTGCCAGAGTGCAAGGAAGCAACGCATCCTGCCTCCCTAGATAGATGGTGAGATCATGTGTTGAACCTGGATGTGAGGAAGGGTGGCGTTACTCACAAACAGACTCAACATGTTTAATAAAACCCAAGGGTATAGAGAAAATTGCTCTTTTATTGAAGGAGTGGGTACCTGCTGACCTGTAGGTCAGAGGCAGCAGCGGCAGAGAACACCCTCGATTCTCCCAAGGGCATTCCTGGAGCAAAACCTCTAATCCCTCGGCAGTCTGCCTTTAGGAAGCCCTGCAGCATGCAAGGCAACCCAAGGCAGGCTGCGCCCCCTAGGCATGGCCAGCTCAACACCCCCGAAGGGGAGTCAAAGTACGCGGCGGGGCACGGCGTGCAGGGTGGGGGTGGCATGGCCTGCAGCGCTGCGAGCACCACTATACAGCCGGAGCTGGCAGACGCTTACAGGCCGGGCCAGAAACACGGACAGCCCACCCAGGTGGCGGCGCTCACGAGCACGAATGCATCGCAATCGCACACTCCACTGGAGGACGTGAACGTGTTCTCAAGCCGCCCCTACCCGCAAGGAAAGTGCGGGGGGGAAGAGCCCAACACGCAGCTGAGCTCTTCATGAACCTCCGGGAGGAAAGGCACCAGGGAAAAACGCAGCAAGAGCCGCATCTGACACCGGAACCGATCGCCAGACCTCGAATGCCCTGGGGAAGGTGGAGAGCCCGACCTCCCGCCCGGCGATCGGGCTGCCCAGGGGAACATGGCCGTCAACTTAGCCTCGGACCCTGACAGAGCAACCACCAGCACGGGGAGCTGCTCAGCAGAGTCTCTGACTTCAGAAGACGATAGCCCCCACCACTGATGCGGCGATAGACATCTTAACTTCCTCATGAGCACTAAACGAGACGCAGGACTCGCACTAGGACGAACCGGCATCAACATTCAGAAACTCGACGGCAATACGCTGAGAGTAGCCAGACCTCCACGGGGCTGACCGACGGAGTAATCAGACTATAAACCTCAGGTCTCCAATGCGTCTAGCCAATGCCGCCTCGGGGGGTCTAACGACCCGCGAAGCCGGAAAGAGTAGAATGCAAAGGCGGCTCACATGTTAATGTAAGCCATGACCGAGCGTAATAATGGGCATGCCCACACCGTGTGAGTGTAGCCCATTCACAACCGCCATCTCAATGCATTTGTTTACATCCCAGACCTATGAGACAGCGATTGTGACCGTCATGAGGAATAAGGAAACTATCGCTCCCTAAAAGCACATGATCGGAACGCGTCTTGAAAAAGACACTCTTAACGATCGTGTTTGCTGAAGGAAATTGCTCTTTTAGGCTGGTTTGCCCAGGGGAGGACCGCAGCACTTTTAGCATTGTTAGCATAGTTAGTGCAACAGGGCGATCTCTCCAGCTGGAATGCAAAGGGAGGATGTTCCACACAGCCGAGAAACTCCCGCAGCAATGAAGGTATCTTCTTTCTTCTTGTAGAAGCAGCTCACAAAGCAATCGGCTCCGAAGCAGAAATCTGAGTGAGTGGTTGCATGCCGCCATCTAATATACCCGTATGTACGGGGGAGTGGGTTGGCATGCAAATTCCACTCGCCAATTTCATGGCCTTTTCTTCTTATAGCTCAGAGGTGATTGGGCCCCCAAGTAGGCCCCAAATACGTCAGTATTGACGTAACGTCGTAGAGAACGACTGAAGGGGAACGCATGTAAGTGGACCTTGAGAGACAATGTTGAGATCTCCTGAAAGATGCTCTAAACATGACAATTCAGAGAGGCAGGATGACTGCTAGATTGATGACTTACAACTCTGGTTTCCAGTCCTGGGTATAGAGGACTTATTGAGGACTGAGTACTGAAGTTCTGCAGAGTTTCTGGTGATCCTTGATCGGCTGCTCAGGTCTGCTTAATTGGTGTTGGAGCTATCAATCCACTGAAAAATAAGAAGCAATATGAAGTCACAGATGCATTTTTATTTATTCTTGTATATTCTTGTTTATTCTTCTTACTATATTCTTAAAATAAGTTATCATTACCTTGTGTTTTATTGATGATTTTCAGTCTCTGAAATAGAAAAGTTCTATTAGTTATGAATGGCATCATACCAGTTTTAACACCGCGAGCAAAATGCATACAACATACGACACAATACGATAGAACCTATTATAATCAGTGATGCTGTCTACACTGGATGAGGCACAGTGCAACACTACAAATCCTTGACAGCAAACTGATTTTAGCAAACTCTGATGGTTTGCATCCAGCATAGACAGACAATCTACGTCATTGTGCATTGCATTCTTGGTATACAATACAAATCACCAAAGGTAAAAAAAAAATAATAAAAAATCTGTTTACGTTAATATTTTTAAGAGCTTCTTGCACTTTATTAGAATAAATGGACTAATATTTAAATCCCTTGTGTTATTAACATTTGTGGTCAGTTTTGTTTATGTTTTTGAAATAAGTCTCTTATGTTCACAAAGAAAACTGCATTTATTTGATCATAAATAAAAACAGTAATGTTTATTATTACAATTTAAAATAACTGTTTTCTATGCGAATACATTGTAAAATGTAATTCATCATAAATAGAATGCGGTAGCAGTTTACTGTATGGGATTTGTCGTGACGTGCCGTGCCGCATCCAGTATAGACAGCATCAATGATTATAATGGGTTCTACTGTATTTTGTCGCATCGCTTCTAGCATCCAATTAGCGGGCATACTGTAAGCATAATGATCTTTTAAAATCAGGTTAGATCCACTTTAAAACATAATGGAAATAGAAGAGTTATGTCTGCCGGTCTTCATTTTGGTTTGCACTCATGGTCTTTGGGGTCTTTTTTGACCCCACGCAACAAAATTTAATTTTGTAACAAAATAATAGGTTTTTTTTTTTCTAAAAAAAAAATCATTTTTCTGTTCATTAATGTTTTTACTACATTTGTGCCATTTTCTGAGGATTTATTATGATTTTTTAAATATATATAAATTAATAAATAAATCTAAAAAAAAAAATAGGTTTTTATACAAAAACAGCTTTTTGTGTAAAATTCACTTTATGAAAGACCCACATTTATAACTTTCATTCACGGTATAACATGGACCATTTGACATGGTTTGGTGTAAGATTTTTGCCCATCATTTGGAAAATGCCCGTTTAAAAATACAAAAATTATCATTTTTACCAGTAGATGGCTGCAGAGCTCCACTATTTACTATGTGCTATTTGACTAACTGAAAGTCATCTTTTTTTCAAGTTTTTCAGTGGGAAAGGAAAGGATGTGATGTGTGGCCAAGTATGGTGACCCATACTCGGAATTTGTGCTCTGCATTTAACCCATCCAAGTGCACACACACAGTAGTGAGTAGTGAACAAACACCCGGAGCAGTACGCAGCCATATTGCTATCGCTGCGGCGCCCGGGGAGCAGTTGGGGACCTTGCTCAAGGGACTCACCTCAGTCGTGGTATTGATTATTCACTCCCCCCCACCTTCAATCCCTGCCGGATCAGGGACTCGAACCTGCAGCGTTTCAGTTGCAAGCCCGATTCCCTAACCATTAGGCCACATCTTTTTTTTTTTTTTGATTTTTGATTTTTGGATTTTATCTACATATGAAATCAAAATTATAAAAATAAAAATTACTTTTTGTCAAAGTAATGGATGAATTGATAAATTTTGAATGAATGAATTTTGAATGGACATTTTGTTGGTTTGATTCTAATCATAATGTAACTATTGAAAAACTGATTTTTTCAGTACAAAAAATATTAAACTTTGACAAAAAGTCATTTTTATTGTTATAATTGTGATTTCATTATATGTAGATATCAATCCAACTGAAAAAACGTGTAAAAAGATATCTTTTAGTTGGTCAAATAGCAAATAGTAAATAGTGGGCAGCCATATTGCTATCGCTGCGGCGCCCGGGGGAGCAGTTGGGGACCTTGCTCAAGGGACTCACCTCAGTCGTGGTATTGAGGGTGGAAAGAGCACTGGTTATTCACCAAAGAGATTTCGACAAAGAGAACATTTTTTAAAAATTAAGCGAAAGTCATTTGCGGGTCAAAAATACCCCGAAGACAAATGGTAATTTCACAATATTACAGTTTTACTGTATTTTATTCAAATAAATGCAGCAGTTGTTGCCATAAAAGACTTATTTCAAATACATGACAAATCTGACCCTTAAACTTTTGAATGGTAGTGTATGTTTAAGGTATTACTTACTGGTCATATGGTTCATAATGTCTAGAGATGTTCTTCGACAGGAGATACGCTCCAACTCTGGTGCACGGCCATTAGAATGGAAGATTCTAGGGAGGAACACAAACAATCTGGAACATAAACAATCTGTCAAGTAAACTATAGCAAAGGTGAAATGCAGAAAAGAAAAATAAATAATATCTAGAATATACAAAACAATACAGTTTAATAACAGAATTTACATTTTTAGGTTTACTTATTTAATGCCCATATACAGTGTTACTTATGTTTGTATGTTAAAGTCCTTTTCAAATATCTAACAAGCAAACAAACATAAAGGTATATAGATATATATAATTTTTCAAAAGAAAAGCTCTCTTCAGAAATTTTAAAATCAGGAACTTTTCCTGTGTCGTAGAAGTTTTTTCTGAAACTGCTGAAGTCACAGGACAAGTGAAATCAATATTTGTTTACCATGAAAGGTCAAAACATGCTTAAAGTACTTTTGTATCCGATTAACCATATATTGCATACTTCTAGGTTAAATAAATTAGCTTACTTCCTTTCATCCAATGACAAATTGCCTGCAAAACCTTTATAAAAAAAAAAAAAAGCAAAACAGCA
>VONZ01003578.1:0-19397 GCA_012976165.1 Labeo catla
ATCATGCTAGCGACTTGCTAGTCATGCTAAAATCATGCTAGCGACTTGCTAGTCATGCTAAAGTCGTGCTAATGATTTGCTAGTCATCCTAAAATGATGCTAGCAACTTGCTAGTAATGCTAAAATCATGCTAGTGACTTCCTAGTCATGTTAAAATCATGCTAATGATTTGCTAGTCATGCTAAAATCATGCTAGTGACTTGCTAAAATCATGCTAGCGACTTGCTAGTCATGCTAAAATCATGTTGGCGACTTGCTAATCATGCTAAAATCATGCTAGCGACTTGCTAGTCATGCTTAAATCCTGCTAGCGACTTTGCTAGTCATGCTAAAATCATGCTAGTGACTTGCTAGTCATGCTAAAATCATGCTAGTGACTTGCTAATCATGCTAAAGTCGTGCTAATGATTTGCTAGTCATCCTAAAATCATGCTAGCGACTTGCTAGTCATGCTAAAATCATGTTGGCGACTTGCTAATCATGCTAAAACCATGTTAGCGACTTGCTTTCTATCATGCTAGCAACATGCTTTCTTTCTAATCTAATCTTTCTAACTAATCTTTCTTTCCTTTCTAACAAATCTTTCTTTTTTCTTTCGTTCTAACTAATCTTTTTTCTTTTTTCTTTCTTTCTTTCTAACCAGTCTTTCTTCTTTCTTTCTAGCTAATCTTTCTTTTTTCTTCTTTCTTTCTAACTAATCTTTCTTTTCTTTCTTGCTTACTTTTCTTTCTATCTAACTAATCTTTCTTTTTTCTTTTTTACTTTTCTTTCTTTCTTACTTTTCTTTCTTTCTTACTAATCTTTCTTTTTTCTTTTTTACTTTTCTTTCTTTCTTACTTTTCTTTCTTACTAATCTTTCTTTTTTCTTTCTTTCTAACTAATCTTTCTTTTTTATCTTTCTTCTTTCTTTCTAACTAATGTTTCTTTCTTTCTAACTAATGTTTCTTTCTTTCTTTTTCTTTCTAACTAATTTTTCTTTTTTTCTTTATTTATATCTATCTAGCCTATCTATCTTCAAACTTTATCAATCAAACTAAACCTATTTCAAACTGAAAACCTTTAAACTTTCTTTAAACTAAAAGCTTTTAAAACTACTTAAAACTTACTGGCTAGGCTTTCTCAAGCCAACTTAAAGTTTGCTAACAAACTTTTTATCTAGTTATAACATACTATTGAAAATTATCCTGCTTACTCTTTCACTGCAAAGATGCATGCAGTATATTGATGTAAATTTTCTAAGACATGTTTTGTGATAGAGAGCCATATGTGAGGGAGTGACAACGCCCATGAAAATTTGCTAATGACCCATCTGTGTGACTCACTATGAGGCAGGTAATAAAGCATGTGAGGAGAGTAAGATAATGGGGGATAATTTCCAACACAGAATTATCAAAACATACACACAGAAGGTCAAAGACACATTATTGTACTCACTGACCTAACCACAGAGATGTGAACAGACCTTGTGTCATTTCTGTTCAGCAAGTGAAACTAGTAAATCATACCATACCTATATTTAAGTGTTTGCTGCTTCTTGTCATGGATTCAAGATAAAAAAAAAAACACCACAAAGCTTATTTTACCATAGAATATCAGTGTAGACGAACATCTGATGTTGGTACAGTGCTCTCAGAGGAAAACAGAGAGCAGGATACATCTGTGGTGCAGGTATCAGATCACTAAAAAACAGACAACAAAAACAAAAAAAACATCTCTGAGCATGTTAATATCAGAAGCATCTGTATATAATGATTTTGTAGTCATAGAGAGTGTTCGGCAAGTTACTCTGAAAATGTAATTAAATTACTGATTACTGATTACTCCTTTTGAAAGTAATTAAATTACTGTTCTGATTACTTTATTTCAAAAGTAATTAGTTACATTACTAGTTACATTACTTTTTTTCTGTACATCCACAAAATTTACGTGATATATTAAGTTTGTGTGTTTGTGTGTAGTAAAAACATCCCAGCATAAACGCTCCCAAAAATATTTGTTATTAAACCTTACCATTCACAATTCACTGTTATTTTTACTAAAAGCAATAGGCTGCTGCATGTGTGGTTGCAGAATGCACGGCATTTCGAACGGTTAGTGGATTCTCTGATTGTCCATTGCATTCCAGAAATCAACATTGTTTAACGCTGCAAGACATGTTAGAAACTCTGCCTATGAGACTCATGTAAAGACAATAGAAGTTGATGCGTTAACCTCCACACCCAGTACATTCTCAAGAAGTTTTAATGTGTCGTGCTGCCATTTTAGGTGTTTTAAATTGGATATGGAGTTTTTCACGGTTGAAAAGAGTTTCTTCCCTTCTAATTGACAGAAATAAACTCCAAATAATCATTGTATTTACAGAACGCATACTTTACTATATTTACTACACCCTTTTACAATCTATATGATAAAACACGTTCTGTCTGCAATGATAAAAACCAGCAGTCACGCATGCTTGTAACTATACTCTAATTACTCACATCCATAGACTCGCACCTGCTTTGTACTATCATAAAAAAGGACATTTTATCTGAGAAATGAATTATTATTGTAGCGTCTGGACCAATCAGACATACATTAATTGTTACATTTAACAAATAGTCTTTAAACACAACAGGCCAGCTACATACTGGAGCTCTGGAGACAAACCCCCCCCAAAGCAACTAACACCCCAAAAGGGCTCAGTTGCCAGGACAACGATCTGATACCACAGGTTTTATTGCCTCAAGGAATGCAAACGGAGAACACTACATTTCTCTATAGGAAAGACACAATGCCTATAGAAATGGACTCCTTCCTACTCATTCACAGACAAACCTTTCTTTAACCTTCCTATCACACATAGCCCAGGTCATTGTGTACAGTACTACTGCATTGTATTTTAATTTTGTCTGTTGTATTTGTCTTTCTACTGTTTTATGCATGCATTATGATAGATGACTAGTCATATAACCCACCTATGTCATGCTTGGTTTCTTTGAATCTAAAAGAATCTTGGTTTTGATGATCTAAAAGATGGTGTAAATTAGATGTTGATACCTATGCAACATATTAGTGTTTTAAGAAACCTTAGTAGTTTTTGCATAAAAACCCAATCAAATTACATATGCAAAATACCATGCTCACAGACAAAGAGTCGTAAACTTTCCCTTCAAAGGTGAAAGTTACTATTGGTTCGTGGACCTCCTGGAGGCACAGCCTCCAGAGAGCTTAAAGGCAAACGGTTGACCGCCTCCCCTTTTCTTCCTTGTTTCTCTCTTCACTTTCTCCTTCGTCTGCAACGTCTTCTGATTGCTGCCGTGTGGAGGAACCCACGGGGAGCCTGAGCCGGCACAGGGCGTGCCCGGCGGGCCTGACAGGCCCAACATACAGAGCTGTGGCTCTCGACCACAAAGAGCCAGACAGTTCCACTCAACCCTGGAATTCATCTTCATGACTCGCCTCAGCCAGTCAGGTGGTTCTTGGAGAACCTAAGAAGATGAGCTAGAACTCTTCAGGACTTCCCTAAGCGTGCGCCAGGCCTTGCGGCCTTGTCTTTCCATTCCCCAAAGATCACAGGATTTCAGCTGGGTCCCTCTCAGCTCTTGGTTCTTCCTCACTTCTCACATGGGAAGAAACTCCCAGTCACGAGTCAGGACATCTTTGGAATTCATCACTCTTCAGACCCGGAAGAACGTGATTGCAATTCCAAAACCACCACTGCTCCGAACCATCACGACTTTCACCTGAGACTGCATTCGGACACTTGTTCAACGACCAAGGCAATGCAAGTATCGTACATTTAACTAAACAAAACAGAGGTTTAGTATAAGCTGTAGACAGCACTGATGGTTTCACAGCAGGTGGCTAACTGACTCTTTTCATAGCTTCATTTCCTTCTCTCTCTCTAACTGCTACTCACTGACCATTCCCCCATGTATGAGTGATTTCATGTTTGTTTGTTTAGATTAGTTATGTGTTAGTCCTTCGTTAATAAACTATTGTGCACAAATTACATGAGTGTTGATTCTGATTCTGCCTTGCAAATTAATGTCCCTTTACGATTCCGATTCGAGCTACTTGCTCTAATGCAGTGGTACTTTAAGAAAGTTATTTTCTGTGGCCAAGAAAATATCATTTCCTAGAGTTGATATAAAGATTATACTGAATGCTCGCTGAGCGAACAGATTAGTTGATGGAAAATTGATTCTGCTACAGTTACTACTGGCAGCTGATATAAGTAATTGTAATTAATCATAATTAATTGTAATTATTTATATACATTTCCATAGCATAATTCACTTGGGACTGATTTGATGTAATCTCATTTTATTCATTTCTTTCAAATTTTTTCACAAATTGTAGGCTACTAATCCTTAAATACAAAGTTGTACTGTACAAAACTGTACTTCCATAAACTGAACAAAACAAAAAAACTTCAATGTTTTCAGAAAAACTACAATGGTATTCAAAGCTACAACAAGCCCCTTTAATTAAGTGGAGAAAGCACCTTTCACATTAAAACTGAAGGTTCTGCCACTGCTGTAAAAGACACAGATACTGGCCACCCTCTACACAAATTAAAATGTCTTCCTCATACCTGCAGAGTAGTCTATATAAAATGCATACTTGAGTCCAAACAAAAGAGTGAGCCTTTGGGTAACGTCTTCAGGAGTTATTGAGATGGACATCGTCTGGAGGTGCATCTGGGTAGTTCCAGGTATCAACCGGAGAGAAGTCCTCGTATGTGCTGGTGTCCTACAGATGAACAGCAGAGTGAGGATTATCTGCACCGATCCATGATCACCAGCTCAGAAAGCACACCAAAGCCTGTTTATTCAGAAGAACTGGCTTTACCCCGCCACATAATAGTAACCTCTACAGTATTTTAAATAGCACTGTCTATGCCTGGAATGAAAAGTGCTCAACATAACTTTATTCACACAGTACTGTGCAAAAGGTTTGGCAACTTGTTAAACAAGAGCTGCAACACTATACATATACTGTGGCAAGATTTTTTTTTTGTTATGATCCTGTTCAAAAGTGTGTGAACCCTTGATTGTTAACACTGTGTCGTTCCCTGGATGATCCACAGCTGTTTTTGTGTTTTGTGATGGTTGTTCATGAGTCCCTTGTTCGTCCTCAACAGTTAAACTGCTCAATGTTCTTCAGAAAAATCCTCCAGCTCCTGCAAACTGTTCGGGTTTCCAGCATCTTCTGCCTATTTGAACCCTTTCCAGAATATACTGTACGATTCTGAGATCGACTGAAGGACTCAAACACAGCTATTAAAAAAGGTTGAAACATTCACTGAAGCTTCAGAAGGAAACACGACGCATTGAGTCAGGGGTGAACACTTTTGATTTGAAGATCAAGGTAAATTGTAATGTATTTGTTTTCCTGGAAACATGTCAGTATCTTCTGTTGCTTCTGAAGGGCAGTACTAAATGGAAAAAATATATATATTTAAACAAAATAAAAAAAATTGGCCCTCATCCTGTTCAAAAGTGTTCACCCCCCGGTTCTTCATGTGTCTTGTTTCATCAGTGAATGTTTGAAGCTTTTTTAATAGTTGTGTTTGAGTCCCTCAGTCGTCCTCAGTGTGAAAAGATGGATCTCAAAATCATACAGTCACTGCTGGAAATGGTTCAAATAGGCAAAAGATGCTGGAAACCCAAAAGTTTACAGGAGCTGGAGGATTTTTCTGAAGAACATTGAGCAGTTCAGGACAACCATCACAAAACAATAAAACAGCTGTGGATCATCCAGGGAACGACACACCAGGATTCAGAATCAAGGGTTCATAAACTTTTGATCACGGTCATTTTAATAAATTCAGCTATTTGTTCAAATTGACTATATGTAAACATCTTTTATGTAAAATATCTTATTCAGGACAGTACTAAATTAAAAAATAACACGCATTTTGAATTCTCTTTTGTTAAAATGATTCACATTTTCATAGATTCTGCAAAGGGTTCACAAACTTTTTCTTGCAATAATTTCACAGTTACTGTCCAAATTAGTATATTAGTATATGAAGGCCAGAATCATAATAGTAGGTACGCGACTATCTCCACCGTCGCGGCTGCCATCTTGGTTCCGCTCAAAGCAAATTGAGGTGTTGCGTAAAAAAAAGCTTCTGATGTTTTGTTGATGGCGGAATTTCCGGGTTTTCATTGATAACACCACTGGGGTAACACTTTAGAATACTGTTTCTTTCTTACTTCAGAACTAATAAGGAATTATTGAAGAACTAACAGCTAACTATTTATTAACACTTGACTCATTACTGTTAACTACTAAGGAAGATGTGTTAACTAATCAGTATGTAATACAATTTTGAGAATGTGTTAAGTAACAGGTAGTTAATCAATAACTAATGTATTCTGTCATACCTCCTGGAGAACTACTATTAATTATCTAATAGTTAAGGTTCAAGAAAAATAACTATGAAGTAACTACTAATGAACAGTCATAAAAACTAAATTGAGTTGTGACCCTTTCATATATAAATGTTATTAGCAGTAGTAGTAGTATGCAAATGCAATATTAATAAACGGAATAAACTTCACAGGTTTTGCCTGTGTATTGAATTGTCTTGTGAATGTTTTGTAAGAAATTCACTTAGCTTCTGATAGGAACCCAACTACCACTCCAGTGCCATGCGATAACTTACTGTAGTTTTTATATTTTGTATAAAGTACTGTGTGTCCTCAGCATATATCATACTAATTCAGTTCCTGTATGTAAGGCCAGGACTGAGGGAAAGTAAAAATACAGGTAACCCCTTTGATAAATAGAATTAGAATTGTCAAAAGAATGATCAAATAATTCTGCAGGACTTATTTCAAACCTGAAACAATAGGCCTATTCTAAAAGGAAAATATTGGGAACCCATTAGTAATTAATAAAGAATTATTAGATAATTCTGCAAGAATTATTTAGAACCTGAAACAGTATTCTAAAGTGAAAACAAAGGGAACTCATTAGTAATTAATAAATAATTATCAAATAGTTCTGCAAGACTCATTTCAAACCTGCAACAATAGGTCTATTCTAAAGTAAAATTATAGTGAACCCTTTAGTAATTAATGAAAAATTATCAGATAATTACGCAGGAATTACTTAGAACCTGAAACAGTATTCTAAAGTGAAAACAAAGGGAACTAATTAGTAATTAATAAATAATTATCAAATAATTCTGCAAGACTTATTTCAAACCTGCAACAATAGGTCTATTCTAAAGTAAAATTATAGTGAACCCTTTAGTAATTAATGAAAAATTATCAGATAATTACGCAGGAATTACTTAGAACCTGAAACAGTATTCTAAAGTGAAAACAAAGGGAACTAATTAGTAATTAATAAATAATTATCAAATAATTCTGCAAGACTTATTTCAAACCTGCAACAATAGGTCTATTCTAAAGTAAAATTATAGTGAACCCTTTAGTAATTAATGAAAAATTATCAGATAATTACGCAGGAATTACTTAGAACCTGAAACAGTATTCTAAAGTGAAAACAAAGGGAACTAATTAGTAATTAATAAATAATTATCAAATAATTCTAATCAAACCTGCAACAATAGGTCTATCTAAAGTAAAAATAGTGAACCCTTTAGTAATTAATAAACAATTATCAGAATAGTTGAAAGCTATCAATTTCAACATTTATTAGGCTTTAAAAAAAATAAAAATATTAATTACCCGTTCGACCACAGGAAAGAAAAATGCTAAATGTCCCACGGAGGCCTTCTGCCTGAATTCGCCTGAAATGGCAAAATTATGGCAATATTACAAAACAAGGTTAACTCACATGTCCCCACCATATCACATTCTCTTTCATTTATATTCAATATTCAGTCAATGTGCAACATAAATACAGTTGGTCTTTCTCACAAATAAATTCCTTCAGAATTTCAAAATGTTTATTTAGCTTTAATGGCCACCGGAAAAAAACGATAATCATTACAATTACAGTATTTTCCTTTACATACGTACAGTATATCAAAGTAAATAACTTACCTCTGTTCGACAAGGTTAAACAAGAAGTCCAAAGTCCGTTTAAACGGTGCGCTCGGCCGCGTGCTGCCCGCAATCGTCTGAGGCGCATGCGCAGATGAAATACCATTTCAACCTACTCAGGGTACTATTCACGCATTCAGCGTGAGAAACACGCATTTCAACCAGTTCACACGCCACACCTTTTCTTTCCCACGCAGAGTAAGGGAAAACTTGTCTATCTATATACAATTAATAGGCGATGCGTCTGCATGTCAATGTAAGTTTCCTGTCGAGTTATACAGGATTAAATACCACCTACCAGCTAATCAGAAACGAGAATTCGTTGTTTCTGCGTAAATTACGTGCTGCACGCAGAAACTGAGAAAACGTCACCCTACTACAGCCTATACCAACTCAAATGAAAAAGCTTTCTAAACTACTTATGACCATCTTTACTAGAATTTATCACAAACTATTCTATGTATTGTTGTAAATATCGAATAACTTGTTTTAGAAATTATAATATATTATTTTTAAGAGGATTTGTTTTTCCCTTACGATTTACATTACAACTGTGGCATGCTGTGTAGCCTACTATAGTTTCTTTTTGAAGGCTGCTATTTTTCATTAATTCTACAGATAAAGAAAAAAAGTTAACATTGGCCTTAGGCTACCATGGTTATAAGGAGCCATCAAAAATCTAACCTCCTTATTGTAACAAAAGCTATTGGTAAAAAATGATAAGAAATTATTAAGAAGCTATCCTAGGCTATGTAACTTAATGTTTCATAATACCAAATTGAAATTACAATCGACAAGAGCTTTAAAGTCTGCAGCTTAATGAATGATCAATTAAACAATTTGTTTTCCCCATGTGTAAAATGTATCCAGCTAATAACGACAGATATTAGGAAAAAAATGGCAGATTGCAGGGAATTAACATTTGCAATATAAGAAGATTTTAAGTAAAGTTCTTTTAGTGTAATTCTGTCAGAGAGATCAGGTTTTAGGTGTTTAAATAATATAAAATACATGCAGTTAGGTTATTAACCAAGTTTGCATATGAAGCCACAAAAGACCATTTTGCACAATTAAATAAACAAGCAAACAAATACATCTCACAAGGGAGCGTGTCCATTAAATCCTGCTAAACGTCTCAAATATCAACCCCGCAATGTTCAAACCAAAACTACACCCTTAAAGCCCTTCATTTTTTAGGATTTTGATTTCCTGGACGAAATCAGTTACCTGTGATCCAAGATAGTGAGAGCTGATATGGGGATTTAGCCAAATTTGGTGCAAAATGATTAATGATTCAGTCAAAAACTTCTTTGCAACCAGAAGCTTTAGCGTAGCTTTGGCTACCTGGAACTAAGGAAAGGACTACACAGCAAAATCCCCAGTGTTAATTTAACACTCTGAGTGTGGACACATATAGACACTGAAGCAGTGTTGAAGTTAACACTGAAGCAGTGTTGAAGTTAACGAGATAATTAGGTGATTAACAAAGTGATGATTGATCATTATTGAAGACACCTGATGTTAATAAGCAGAATCACCAAAGGAGAAAACCAAAATTTTTAAGCAACCATTATAGTGGTCAGTGTGTGCATTAGTTGGGCTCTTGACCCTTAAATCTTTAATACTAGATTTTGTTTGGCTGCTGTATTTGAGTTGAAACAGCCAGACAAGCCAAAAGCTCAAGTCACCAGGTGATTTATGTTTTAACATATTCATTGTTTGACGTAAATCACCTAAAGTCTAATCTCTAAGTTAGGTTTTCTTTTTTTTGCTTATTGTAATAGCCTTGACAATCCACAGAAGATCTACCACTTCCTATACATTTTGGAAAGATTTTTTTTTTTTACAACCGGTTTTAAAAAGAAATATTTCACCTAGGCACACATAGACATCAAGAACCAGCCCATGAATCTCAACAATGGTGACAAACGGCATATTCAGATAAACAGATCAACTCTGAACTCTCATCATTTATTCATGCCGCAATGCATGATGGGAGTCATGGATGAGTTCTGATTGGCTACAACACGCTTTTTGATGGTCACCGTTGTTGTGATTCTCACACTGATTCTTCATGTCTGTGTGTCTAAATTAAGATCAACTTTTTTTCATCATCTGTCTGATTATGGCAAAACTGATTGATCTTTTGTTCACAGTTTTTTTTGTAATCTGTAAGGAAATTCTATGTCAAATACTCAAGTCACTATATGATGATTAAGTCAAGCAGTCAATGCCATCTTATTGACTTTTGCTCTTGGCTTGTCTGGCTGTTATAACTCAGTAATTGCAGCCAAACAAGACCTAATATTGATGATTTAAGGGTCAAGAGCCCAACTAATGCAAACACTGACCACTATAATGGTTGCTTAAAAATGTTGGTTTTCTCCTTTGGTGATTCTGCTTATTAACATCAGGTGTCTTCAATAATGATCAATCATCACTTCGTTAATCACCTAATTATCTCGTTAACTTCAACACTACTTCAGTGTTAACTTTAACACTGCTTCAGTGTCTATATGTGTCCACACTCAGAGTGTTAAATTAACACTGGGGATTTTGCTGTGTAGAGATATATTTTCATTATTTTATATTAATTTCAAATTTTACTGTATTAAGTGGAGCAGCCCTGTGTTTAGGTTTAAAAGCGAGTGGTCAAGCAAATGGCCGTTCATCACCACAGGCACAACCAGCTCGTACTTCTGAACAGGGAGAAAGAAGTAGAACAGCCAAAGAACAGGCCCTTGAGTCGTCAAGAGGCATCAGTTCTACTTGCGCTGGTCAATTATGATGAACAACAGGTCAAATTTGACTGTAGGAAAAACATGAGTGAATGGAGTGGAAAACCTGTGTCTCCTCCCCTGACAGATGTAATCTCACTCACAAACTTCAAAGCCCTGCTACATAAGAGAACTTGCTATGATTTTAGTACAGGTACATGACAGAACATAATGACAACTCAGTCAAAATGAATAATGTCAACAAGAGTAATATGAACTAAGTAACAGTGCATTATGTTTCACAGTGAAGTATTTCTTACCCAGTTTTTGATTGACCTGTCTGTGTGCATGACCTATTCCATGTTTTTATTAATAATTTTCTGGGTGTATTCAACTGCTGTCCCAAACTGTAGTTTTTAATCTTTGACCAACTATCGTCTCTGTCCCTTAACCTCTCTCATTAATTTACAGTGGCCACACAAATTATTTGGACAGTTAGACTATCAGCAAACTTCCATGATGTTCATAAGGTTTTTTCATAAAATGCTAGATAAACTGGTATTTGCTCTGTAGAAAAACACATTTAACACAACTCTAAAGAGATATTGTGTACTAAAATAAATACATCAGACTGTTACATGAACATACCCCTCTAAATGGCAACAAACTAGTATTTTTTCAAGTTCAAATTGTCAAAGTTAGTAGAACATGTCCATGGCTAATGTGCTGAAGTTCACTTGTGGTTCCTCTACTAGGGCCACCTGTGTGAACTCATCGTAATGGTGCTGCTGATAGGGCCCTTTCTGAGTGAGGACGATAGGCACATGCTAGAACAAGAGGACATTTTCTGTCCCACACATTACATTTCAAATAATCCATACGGAAAATCCTAAAACACGCACTTGTGGTGTATACTATACTTGTCCTGAGACTAAATCTAAATATCATGGTAGAAAAAGTGGTTCCAAAATATTATCTAAAATATCAAATAGCCCCCTAAAATGGCATTTTTCTCTTTTCCCATTCTTGACGACCAACTTACATATCAAATATAACAGTGTAAATAACTTTTTAATCTATTTTTTTCTGGTTTAATATTGTCTAATATCTTTGTCAAAATAGTTTGATCATCAACATGTTTTAAATAACTGCAATTATGCACTAAAGTTGTGTCCTACAACATGCGCACAACCCTGTTACTGAAATCTGTGTAGTCCTGTTGAGGAAGATAAAAAACAGTTGAGCCACATGAGGAAATTACGTCATCAAGCCGTTTGCTAACACCATGGCTAGAGCAAAGGTAAGGCTTTTCTTCTATTTTTCATTTGTTTGCAATCTTTTCAGCTTTGATTGAGTGTGCCTCTCTAACCAATGCAATCCTGTTTCCCATGAGCTGGTTTGAAGCACATTGGCTGATCTCAGCCCTCAGCTGGACATTGAACGTGAAGAAGCTCAGCTAGGTAAGAGATCTGAAAGTTAACACTAAGATTTTAAAATCCATCCTATAACGAACAGGGAGGGTTCAGTTTAGGGTTAGGGTTAACACAACCCTTCTATCCCTAACCCTCGTTAAAAACTCTTAAAAGTGCTGTTTCAGTGCTCTGACCAAGTTGGAAACCAGACTAAAACTTTTCATAAACTATTTTACTCTTAAAAACTACTTTCTCTAAGACTTCAGATAGGATAGGCAGCTATAACATAACCAGACAACAGTCACAAAACACAAGGTCCAACAGTATCAAAGCCTTCCTTAGGCTAATGAGAGGGACAAATCATGGGTCAGATGTGCTAGGGAGGAGATTGATACGGGCTCATAGGAAGAACATAGGGTCATGCTCAGAGGATGTGTTTGAAGAAGATGGAAGGGCAGACATTTGTTCAACAAAAATTTTAAGAAAAGAGTCACAAATTTACAGGGGTTTGTAAAGAACCTAAGGCCTGTGACATTATTAGAAACCATGTCAAAAATAAACTCAGTACTTGCATATTTTACAGTGCTGTACATTTCAGATACACACGTTGTCTGTGAGTCCAAAACTGTCCCAATAAGGCGAAAGATAACAAGTAATCCTAAAATAACTTTTGATTGAAGCATGCTTTAAAGAGACATTAAACCCAATGTTTAGACAGATGTTAGAGCTATTTATTGTACTCACCTCATATCTACAAGGTATGCATTTTTGTCTATGAAACAGTATTGTAGCCATCAGTGTGATGTTTGCTATGACTGTCAAGGACTGCTGCATGAAACCATGTATTGCTACTTACTACACAGTATAAAATATGCTAAATCAGTTATCAAAGTATTTGTATGGCTAGTTAATGGGTGGGAATTTCTATTTTGCTGCTGTTTAAATTACATATAAACATAAATGTATATCTTTCTTTTAGGCAATGTGATCTTGGGTGATGAAAAAGGAGGGCTGCCAAAGGAAAATTTGTGTCCAAAAATACTGATTGATACTGAATACTGAATACAGAAATAATGATTGAAAAAGTACCACCCATTTCCCAGACCCAGTGTCAATAAGTTGCTTAAGCTAATCTCAGGCACATCCAGTTTGTGGTCTTTTTGACATGTATAATTGTTCTTATTCCTTTTCCTATGCGTGTTTCACACAGATGCACACAAATTAGCTACTCCACGAGACAGAACAGTTATAGGGGGAGGGGCGCACCCAGCGCAGGGTACTGTATGGCTCTACTGTCTAACAGCATGATGATAGTTGTGCACGCATCCTTCACGTGAGTACTCCAGTGGAAAAAAACTCTGCGTGCCTCTGTCATTGGGTAGGAGCGGAGCCATGACTTGTGCACGCTGCCGTCACATGCTTACTCCAGTTAAAACAAAAAACAAAACAAAAAACACGTGCGAGTGCCATGTAGACATTTCCATTTTATTTATTCTAATTTTATCTACAGTATATATTTAAAACTTTAAATATGTTTTGTTTTCTGTCAAAATAATGTGTGTGATAACAATGTTCTTGTGTGGAAGTGTTTGTAGTAAAAGCTGTTTTGCGCAGAAATTCATTGCAGCCGGCTTTGTTTTTGATGTTTATTTGTGAGTAGGTATTGTATGAATAACATAAGTCAACGTAGCTTTACACATACACACACTTTGTACTAGTCACAGTGACATTGTAGATATCTTGATTGCAATTATGACGAGTAAAAATTGCAGAATAGATATCTGGAATTTGAAGTATGACTAGTCAAAACAGAATTATGACTAGTATGGCAAAGAGTATTTAATGCTAAAACGGCTTGCCATAAGGCCTGTGCCTCTGAGAGAAGTTGAGAGTGGGGGAGGGGAGACACACATCGTATGCTCTACTAATTAATACAAACCAGGTTTAGCAACTTCACATAACATAAGATGACAGAGAATAATCACCTACATCTATTACAATTTCCAACTTTGTTTTACAGAGTATGGTAACCTCTCCCTAAAACCCTATTTTTGTTTTATTTGTGCCAAGATTGACTATTAATCGAGCAATATTGACTCCATTTTGAGTCGAAACATTCAGTGAAAAAGTCCCTCCAGCTAGAGAGGCGCGGGCGCTTTTGGGGGGATGGGTAGCTGTCAATCAACCCTGACCTGACAGAGCGAAGTTATGATGGATGATCGTCGCGACGACAGAGCTACCGCGAGGATGAAGAGGCTGAAACAGCATCATGATGCATGTTTTCGGAGGTACGAACAGGCACAGCAAGAAAAAACACAGGTAAGACATATTTCAACATTTTACTGCAAGTATTTGAGCTGTTTCTGGAGTCTGGCCTAGCCGTCAGGAGCAACCATTAAAATGATCGAATTAAACTCTTTAATCGTATTTCTTATTTGCCAACCATTTTGAGGATCAATTCATATTCAAGTCATTTCTTAAGCATAAATGCCTATAGTTTTTAGGGGTTGATGCTTTATGCAGTTTTGATATCATAAAACACTTTTCACATTTGAAAATTGATCTTAGAAAAGTAAACTGGATATTTTTAGATAATTCCTGTTACCATACAGACTAAACAATTAATAATTTCATTAAAATTTTAGTTCTAATCTGATTAGAGCTGCCAGAAAATATTATCCTCATCATTGAGTCATCTGAAAGTAATAACTTAGTCAGGAAATTGCTAGAAAATTCGACCTGTTTGTTTTCTCAGAAGAACAAAACATTTAATCATTGAAAAGGAAAAAATAGTGCTTGAACAGCTCTTGTCAAGTTACTGAATTTGACTTTCCTTGTGTGTATTGATCAGATCAGTGTAATGTTAGGTTATCTCTGAGTGAAGCTGGTTTGAAATGGAGAAACACAGTATGTGTCAGTCTAATTTACTTTATCTGATAGGTTTAGGTCTACTTCAGGCCAAACTGATTTTTCTTAGCATTTTAACTGACCTTTTAGGCTAATTTGTTAGAGCAATTAGCCAAAATATCCTGGATTAAACACATTCACTCAAGTTACAATATCTTTATGGATACTAGTAATTTGTAATGCATTTCAGTTTCATCAACTATGTACAATTCATAAAATCAAGTATACCATTGCAATTTTAATTAATTGATGACTTTATTAGTGGTGATCTTGCTTAATGATAATTGTTTGTTTCACAGATAATAGAAGCAAAGAACAATAATGAGTCCAACGACATGACGGTGAGTAATTATTTTTGGCTGAACTTACCCTTTAATACAATGCACTCCATTGCACCAACAACTCAATAATAAACACAAAGTAGGATTGCATGACGTTGCACACATGTATGTAATGAAATCGATGTTAAATTGACATGCAAATAGTAAAGTAGAAGTTATAGACAAAGAAAATGTTATTCCTGCTGTGCTCTAATTTATAGTTTAAATTTGAGATTTATTAGTACACTCTAAAAAATGTTGGGTTGTTTTTTTAACCCAACTGCTGGGTTAAGCCTGTTGGGTCATTTAGTTGGGTTGTTTTTGTGTTGGGTTGTTTTTGTGTAACCCAACATTGGGTTACTGATTTTATCCAATCAAGTGACAGTTAAGAGAGTAAGCCACTCCCCCTACTCGACGAGCCAAGCGCTACACTGTAAAAAGCAACCTATAGAATCTACTCAATATAATGGGGTAAACTGATGTAACAATTTGCACTCAATTTGTTTGGGTAGATTCTATCCTATATGTCTGAGTAAAGAATACCTGAATTTATCAGCTAAGACAAACTAAAAAAAAGTAGGTTAAGTCTACACAGCAAAAAGCCCAGTGTTAAATGAACTCTCCCGGGAGTTTGAGTCCATACTCAAGAGTATTAAAATGAACACTGAAGCAGTGTTAGAGTTAATGAGGTAATTAAGTGATTCATTGAGTGATGATTGACCATTATTAAAGATGCCTGATGTTAATAAGCAGAATCACCAAAAGGAGAAAATCTAATTTTGTAAGTCGCCATTATAGTGGTCAGTGTTAGCATTAGTTTAGCTCTTTACCAGTAACTTCTTAATATTAGATTTTGTTTGGGTGTTGTAATTGAGTTACAACAGTCAGACAAACCAGAAGAAATGAGATTTTGTGGTTTTGATTATGCTTTGACAAAGTCATGAAATAGCAATCAGAGTAAGTTGTAATTTGTTTATGTTGGATTAATCAGACAGGTGTTTCTGAAATTTATTTGGCAGGAAAAAATATAAACAATTTTTAGATTTAGACACACAGACATCAACAATCAGCATGAGAATCACAACAATGGTGACCAACAAAAACTTATGTTGTAGCCAATCAAAACTCATCCATATCTCCCATCATGCATTGTGGCATGAATAAATTATGAGCTGATGATTTCCGTGATGTTTAGAGTTGATCTGTTTCTGAATATGCTGTTTGTCACCATTTTTGAGATTCATATGCTGATTCATGATGTCTGTGTGTGCCTAAAAGAACAGCTTTTGAAATTTTTTTTTGATCGGAGGAGCTTGTAAAAAGTCCATTTAAAATGTAAACAAAAATTCAGGCTTTATC
This sequence comes from Labeo catla, assembly GCA_012976165.1. NCBI lineage: Eukaryota > Metazoa > Chordata > Actinopteri > Cypriniformes > Cyprinidae > Labeo > Labeo catla. The sequence goes on from VONZ01003578.1 coordinate 16,725, forward strand.
ATTTTTTATTTTCTGCTGTGAAACCAGAAGGCGTTGTAATAAATAAAGGATATAAAACTCTAAATGATTTCAGTGGCTCAAATTAAGTTTATTTTAAAACAGAATTATCACCACTGCATGACTTTTGCTCTTTGGCTTGTCTGGCTAGTTTAACTAAACAGTTGAACAAAAGCTAATGTTAAAAAGCTACAGGTCAAGAGCCCAACTAATGCTAACACTGACCACTATAATGGTGACGTAAACATTTTGGTGTCTTCAATAATTTTCAATCATCACTCAATGAATCACTTAATTACCTCATTAACTTTGACACTGCTTCAGTGTTCATGTTAACACTCAAATAAACTCCAGCGAGAGTTCATTTAACACTGGGCTTTTTGCTGTGTAGACTTTATCTACTTTTTTTTAGTTTGTCATAGCTGTTAAATTCAGGTATTCTTTACTCAAATATATAGACAAACTGAGTGCAAATTGTTACTTCAATTTACCCCATTATATTGAGTAGATTCTATAGGTTGCTTTTTACAGTGTACCTTCTCTTTGATTATTGTTTATTTTCTTTATTAAATATTTCAGGTTTGTTTTCAACCAGCAACGTAGTTTTTTTTTTGTCAATAGTCTAGGTAAATAAAACAACGGAAAGTGTTGGGTCAAATAACCCAACGTTGGGTTTGTCCATATTTGACCCAGCGTTGGGTTATTTTAACCCAGCGTTTTTTTAGAGTGTTTTTTTAGAACATTACTTAAAAGAAGAGGTTCTTGGCAGAGGCGCAAGATGGCGGACAGGGAGTAACAGCGGTTTTCACAAGCTACCACTCCAATCAGCCAATTACTTAAAATAACCCAACACTGGGTTTGTCCATATTTGACCCAGCGTTGGGTTACCAAAATAACCCAATTTGGGTTATTTTAACCCAGCGTTTTTTTAGAGTGTACAAGTAATAAAGGGTCCCCAGGGACAGAGCAAAGGCATGTGCATAATTTACTTTTCCCATTACCTAAAATTGTCCTTACCACTTTTTGTTATAATTGCATATGTGTAAAACCAACTGTATCCCATGTGCAAGAAAAAATAGAAAAATATGGATGTCAGTGACAGTTTATTACATAGTGGTTGTACTTACAGGCATCAGAGAGCGATCCAGTTAAACGGAGAAAGAGAGAACAACATAGTACAGGCCGAACAGAGAGAGGAGAAGGAGATGACCAGGTAAGCGTTTCAACTGGGATTTCATTGAGCTGTAATGGTGTCTACTAGGGGTGTTACGGTTAGTATATAACCGTGAGACCGACGGTTATAGTTGAACACCGTCATTAGAACTCTATAACCGCCAAAACCGTGTTATTAAAATATTTTTTACAAAAAATTTTTATCATAGAGAATGTTTAAATACTAATTAAAAACAATTGTTAACAGTCTGTGTTATTAATGGTCTACGTCATTTCCAACTGTATTTGATTCTTTGCCAAGTACCCCTTGACCGACCACCAATCATTTGAAATATATAAAAGCTATGATATAGTGATGTGCCATCATTATGAGATTTATTAAGCAAATGAAAAACATTTGCAATAATAAACATTAGCAATGAACATTTGCAATCAGGAGACATGGTTTTTACCACTAAAGTTCTGTTTTGTAAATCGTCAGATTTTTACCACTTCATTAAGTTTTGCTTTGTAGAAAGCCTTTCTTTAAAGCGAATTTCGTTTTGTACAAATTGTATCTTAATTTTAATAAATGTTTCATCAACCAATTGCATGTATTTAATAAACAAAAAAGCAAACATACACAGCAAAATCCCCAGTGTTAATTTAACACTCTGAATGTGGACACATATAAACACTGAAGCAGTGTTAAAGTTAACACTGAAGCAGTGTTGAGGTTAACGAGATAATTAGGTGATTAACGAAGTGATGATTGATCATTATTGAAGACACCTGATGTTAATAAGCAAAATCACCAAAGGAGAAAACCAAAATTTTTAAGCAACCATTATAGTGGTCAGTGTTTGCATTAGTTGGGCTCTTGACCCTTAAATCTTTAATACTAGATTTTGTTTGGCTGCTGTATTTGAGTTGAAACAGCCAGACAAGCCAAAAGCTCAAGTCACCAGGTGATTATTTTTTAACATATTCATTGTTTGACGTAAATCACCTAGAGTCTAATCTCTGAGTTAGGTTTTTTTTTTTTTGCTTATTGTAATAGCCTTGACAATCCACAGAAGATCCAGCACTTCCTATACATTTTGGAAAGATTTCTTTTACAACCTGTTTTAAAAAAAAAAAAAGTGTTTCACCTAGGCACACATAGACATCAAGAACCAGCCCATGAATCTCAACAATGGTGACAAACGGCATATTCAGATAAACAGATCAACTCTGAACTCTCATAATTTATTCATGCCGCAATGCATGATGGGAGTCATGGATGAGTGCTGATTGGCTACAACACGCTTTTTGATGGTCACCGTTGTTGTGATTCTCACACTGATTCTTCATGTCTGTGTGTCTAAATTAAGATAAACTTTTTTTTCATCATCTGTCTGATTATGGCAAAACTGATTGATCTTTTGTTCACAGTTTTTTTTTTTGTAATCTGTAAGGAAATTCTATGTCAAATACTCAAGTCACTATATGATGATTAAGTCAAGCACAGTCAATGCCATCTTA
>VONZ01003579.1:0-19351 GCA_012976165.1 Labeo catla
TGTCACATGGTCCTTCAGAAATCATTCTAATATGCTGATTTTCTGTTCAAGAAACATTTTTATTATTATTATTATTATCAATATTTAAAACAGTTGAGTAACTTTTTTAAGGATCTTTTGATGAATAGAAAGATCTAAAGATCAGCATTTATCTGAAATAGAAAGCTGTTATAACGTTATACACTATACCATTAAAAAGCATGGAGTCAGTATAATTTTTTTAATGGAAAGAAATTATAGAAATTAATACTTTTATTTAGTAAGAATGATCAATTGTGATGATAAAGACATTTATCACTTTACAAAAGTTCTTATGAACTTTCTATTCATCAAAGAAACCTAAACAAAAACTACTCAGCTATTTTCAATTTTACTGTTTTTGCTGTATTTGGGTCAAATAAATGCAGTCTTGCTGAGCAGAATAGACTTCTTAAAAAAAAAAAACATTACAAATCTTACTGTTCAAAAACGTTTGACTGGTAGTGTATGACCTGGAACTAAAATTTATTCTACTAGTTTTCTGATAAGAAAAGGTGTTTATCTGAGTTAAACTTATCTGAAAAGGTGTTTAACTGAACTTCAGACTTATCTGAACAGAGCTGATAACGTTGTGATATTGTAATGCCTCTAAAAGCTAAATGAAATGCACACGGATTGATATTTTTGAGAGTGATATCACAAATTTAACCTAATATATTGATATTCTTTTATTTTTTCACTAATTCAGATCAGAGTGCAGGAATCAGTATCGTTTTACATGAATGTTTGTGTTGAGTTTCAGTATAATGACGTACAGGTAATGCGGTATGAGATATTTTCCGTCCCCCTCCCTATTCTGTCTTAAACGGGATGTTTAGGTGAACCCCGCATGAAGAAAACAAGGCTGTTAACATACTTTAGAGCCTTTATGCATGAGATATGGCACACACACAAACACATATATGCATTAACTTTCAGTTTCTGCATTAGTCACACTCACATGTGATGCAGACATGATTGCTAACACAGCATTCTTGTGACAATGTTTTGAATGTCAGATGAATGAGACAGCAAAATTATTTAACTTTTTATTTAGTTATTCTGGCACTAGAAATTTGCCCAGTGTCTGAACAGTTGCACATACCCCTTTTAGACAAGTGAGACTGTAAGGTGAGAAATATTTGTCTTCAAATACTCTGTCGATATGTCAACCTGACAGCCTATGATGATATGCAGGGATCTGGGTGGACTAGTTCCTGAACAGGAAAGCAGCTCATTTCAAATAAGTCAATGATTGCACAACAAACACACAAAGGATTGGAAACAAATGTCTAATAGAAAATGTAAATAAAGGTTCTACATGACCATTGTATATGCAGTGTTAAATGATTTTAAAACTGGTCTCATGATCAAACAGACACAGCAATGTTTGTCCAGATATTAGGTACATCTAATTACTACGTACAAGAAATTATAAATTATTTTTGAAGCATCACGTGAGCTCACTCATGTTCATTTTCAGTTTCGTTTCATAAACCTTTAAGTGCATTACTGAGAAATTGGAAAATTCAGGCAGATGATGTAATGCAGGTGTGTCTTTAAGAGGATGCACATAAACACTCTGTATTTAAGCTCCACTAGTTCCCTTCTAGATACAAACACAAGTTTTTATTTTGAGGTACTGAAGGTCTGATAATGGCCATAAAGGAACTGAATGTACTTGTGGTGTGTTCTTTGATTGTCTGTGTTACTAGGGGTGAATTCTTCACTTCAACAGGTATATTATTATTTATATTTGGATACAATTAATTAATTTGCGATTCATTTATTTTTTATTTGTTATTTTGCTGTTATATTACTGTGTTCATTCTGTTGCCATATGAAATGATTTTCTTTGTGAGACACTTATAATCAGGTTTGCATTTTTTGTTTTGTTTTTTTACAAATAAAACTTTTTCAATATACCTCCAGTTATGTTGAAAAATAAATAAATAAAAACAATTAAAATTCTTTGTCAATTAAGTGCAGATGTAATTGTTTTACAGATAAAATTTCACATCTTTTTGAGGAGGAGAAATTCCTTCTGGGGACCTTCAGTTTGTACATTGATGCAGAAGAAGAAATTATAAAGAGAATGAAGAGGTGAAAATTCCCTATAAGGAATTTTTTGTTAAAAGCTTTTCAGTTGACAGCAACGACCTAGTGTAGTAAACAACTGTGACAACAATCTTATTAGATCAAGATTATTAAATGCATTTATTTAACACAACAACATCTGATGAACTTTTATCTTCAATACAGCCGCCTTCTGCTGCTTCAACTGGGCACATATTTCGACCCTGTGGACCCTGAGGAAATAAAAGACCCTGCAGCAGCTTTAAAACTCATTATACGACTGTGCGAAGAATGGTTGTACATTAAAGACTACACTCGAAGGAGTCTTAATGAATGTGAGATCTTATTTAAGTTTTTTAAGTGAAATGTCTAAACATGTGGAGAAGAACTGGTAATAAAAGTATGCAGCAGTGATAAATGGTTTCAAGATATTTTTAAGCTTTTTCAATGCAGTTGTTTATGGATCTGTTCTCATATTTGAAAATCAGACAACTTTTATCAGACACTGCTGGAATATGCACAGATCCCAAAGCTAAAGGACTTGGAAGGCGCAGCTTTAGGACTGATCAGTCTGCAAGAGCTCTACAAACTCTACCCACACAACATCACAAAGGGTAAACTGTCTGCACCAATGTAGTTTCTTTGCAAGAGTTTCACTTTTTTCCTTTAAAGTCCCAATGTGATTTATGCTTTCATTTTTCATTTCACAGAAACGTCTTTAAATGCAGATGAAGCTTTAATTGTTGGGATTTTTGCTTATAACAACTACAAATTCCAGCATGCCTTTCTCTGGTTTCTGCACAGCCTGGACAGATTACCAGCATACTCATTCGCTACTGAGAAAATGTTGCTCCGTTACCTTAGTGACTCAGCCTACAATTTCGGCAGCCTGCCTGTGGCAATCTACTTCGGCCAACGGCTTTTAAATCTGGGTGAGCTCATGATGACATAAAGTGTAATATCATATTTTTATATGTGAGGTTGTCAGACAACTTTGCAATTAGACTGTTGAAGCCATAAACTTATTTGCCTCAGACCCAACTAACGATGAAGTCAAAGTTCTGCTGGACCTGTATAGACGCCTTCGCTTCCTTGTAACTTCAAACCCTGACATATTCACACTGAACACACAGTCAAATAACTCCTATGAGGCACTGTGCAGAGGAGAGATTAATGAGAGGGCAAGTGTAACAGTTCAAATGTAAACCATTTTTGACAAGAAATTACAAACAGTCAGTGTGGAGCTTTGTGTGTTGATTGGATGTTATTATATTTGATAAAATCAGACCTCCAAGAGGCAGAGGGCGCTGTCCTGTAGGTACAGCACAGGTGGAGGAAACCCCAGACTGATGTTTGCACCAGTGAAAGAGGAAGTGGAGTGGGACAATCCTCGAATTATCAGATATCATGACATTATTTCGGATAGAGAGATAGAGATCCTGAAGAATATCTCCAGACCTCTGGTGAATATCTAAGACACACACAAATCAAATTTGATTGTCAGTATTATTAGAATCTATTATTTTGTTAATAGGTTATGTTTTATTGGGCTGTTGAATTGGCAGAAGTATGTGGACATTTCTTTTAAAAGTTGTCTTGCCCTCTTAATTCTAGTGAAGACAAGTCTTGATGCAATAAAATATAATGGTCTTCTAGATTATTGTGTGTTTCCAACTTTGTGACAGTTTGAGGAGAGACTTATTCTTTGCTCCAGCATGACAATGTCCCAAACCTCAAGGTTCATCAAGAAATTATTTTATTGTAAAACCCAGACTTGAACATAATTGAAAATCTTCAGGATGAATTGAGTATTTTCAGGCCAGACTTGGCATACTGATATTTGGTGCCCACATACTTTTGACCATCTAGTGTATATATATATTTATATTTGATGTTCTGTTTACCTTTTGCGGTCTGCTGTAGCTTTCTAGGTCTGAGACTATAGGTGGAGTGTCGAATATCCGTACTTCTCAAAGGTGATAATCTCATTTTTACCCATTATGGTCCCAACATTTGCATTACATTTCTGTTATATTATGTATATATATCTTATTGTAAAGTGCTACTGAAAAAATAATTTCCTTGTTTTCAGTGTTGCTCTAGAAGAAGACTACCCCGTGGTTGCTCGTGTAAATCAGAGAATTGCAGACATCACAGGTCTCTCCATGGAATCAGCTGAACAACTACATGTATGGTCATAGTAACAAAGAAATCACCTGTTCATGCACAGGCAGCATATTTTTTTAAGGTCAACTCTGTTTGCAGCTAGCTTGGTAACATTCTCTTGCACTAGATAATATAAAATAATATAATATAATATAGACTTTGATGGCTCATATTATATTTTTATTATCATCATATTTTATTTTATTATAATTTTATATTCACCTCATTCATTGAACTACAGTTTCATTTCAGGATTAACATGTATTTTTCCCAAATGTTATGTGCTGTTTGACCTGAAATGTTCATTTCAATAGCGATGCAATCATTTTCCAGGTTCAGAATTATGGGATTGGTGGCAAATATGAACCACATTATGATACATGGGTAAGATCACTATACTAAAATACAGCCATTACATCAGTCTGGCCTACACAGTATTTGCTAAGGATTTCCTCAGGAGTTAAATAAGGCCTGAAGTTATTTGAAGAGACTTTCCAATTGCCCCAGATCTCTACTTTTTGCTTTCATTTTCACTTGATTGGCAAAACGTTTTTGTTGGCATACATTTTGTTGTGGTATTTAGTTTGCATTTTTTTAAATGCACATTTAAGGTTTGAATGTGTTAAATGGGAAAGTCATTCTTTAACTGTAGAATGACTTTCACATTTGCTTAACCCAGGCTCGCTTTTAGAGCTATACAAACTGAATAGCTCTATTGTGTGTTATTGAGAGCTTGATAACATTAACCAATCAAATCATTAGAAGATAACTTAACATATTTAATCTCACAGGATACTGTGAATGGAAGGATTGCTACGTTCTTAATTTATGTAAGCTTTGCCCTCCAAATGCCTTTCTAAACATTCAAAATTAATGTGCACATTTATTTGCCATATTACCTGTATTGCACAATCATTATGAACAATAAATTATGTACTCTGTCTGTAGATGAGTGATGTGGAGAAAGGGGGCGCCACTGTGTTCCCTCAAGCTGGAGTTGCATTAAAGCCAAAAAAAGTAAACCTTCAAATCACCGATCTATACTGTATATTAGAATAATTATAGTAAAATTCATGCATCCATTCTCTGCTGCTTAAGGGTTCAGCCGTGTTTTGGTACAACCTCCACAAGAATGGACAAGTGGATTTGGATACAGAGCATGCTGGATGCCCTGTGTTATGGGGTAACAAATGGGGTAGGTTTTTAAAGAACCTGGATTACTCTTTTACAGTGTTTATTCTTTAATGCATAAATAAATATACATTAAAATGACTTAATTTTATATGATAATGAGCTATATATTTGTTATCTTTTCAGTGGCTAATAAATGGATGCATGAGTTTGGACAGGAGTTCAGGAGACCCTGTTCTTTGTCATACTTGGATTGAAAAAAATATTAAAAACTGAGACCATAGAGAAATAAAATGAAGTGTATCTACACTACAGAAGTATCTGTTAAATTTATTATGTATCATACATTTTGTAAATAGGATCTGTAACACAGATACTGTATTTTGTATTAACTTTAACTGTGATTTACTACTAAGTAATGTTAATAATAATTGTAATGCAATAGAAAATAGAGTACAAATGAGTTTCAAATTATCACATTACCTGAGTGGATCCTAACAGCTTGTAAGGAGTTATTCCTGTAAATGAGAAGCTGCTGTGTTCTCTGCAGTTGTATTTAAAGCTGAATTTTACACTTTCCTGTTCAGGCTGTTTTGGAATGATGATTTACATGTTTTACAAGTTTTGTGATATGTGTGTAATGTTTTGGGCTGTGTTTATATATGAAATCTGAAACTGATTTGTGTGTGTGAGTGTGTGAACCTCACATGCAAAGTACAAGTCCGTCAATATACCTCAACATCATGAGACGTAACTACCACAGCAATACACGCAAAAAAACACAAATCATTTTTGCAAGATTTTAGAGACTGTAAAGTTCTGTGTAAAAATAAAAGAATCTTTATAAAGTAATTTGTCTATTACTCTAATCCTGTGGCTTAATATTATTATGACCTTTAAGCTGGTTTTCATGGCTACTATAACAACATATTGAATTATACTGAATGCCAGTCTTTATATGCAGTTTCATGTCTTAGTGATTAATCTAACCTGTATTTTACAGTAATGGCTTAAAATCTAGACAGTATGTACTCTATTTGTGGACTTGCAAAGAACAATCACCATTTAAAAACTATGACGTATGTTGACAGGCTTGTTTTTCAGGGTAAGACACACACACAATCACTACTGTGATTTGATACTACCTTTATGCGTCCTTGCTCCCGCAACCTGTCTGCCAGCACATGAGCGCTTACTCGCGTAAACTTTCGCTTTTGTTTTAGGTTATGGTTTTATTTTTGTTGAATACAGGTGTGTTTCTGAAAATATCCCTATAAATGGTCTGTATACAAACTCAGTTTCGCTTCAGGATATACATACACAAGTTGCGTTTTGAGGTACTGAAGAATTTGGCTAATGGCCATAAAGGAACTGACATTTGTGTTGTGTCTCTGGGCCGTCTGTGGGCATGAATTCTTCTCATCAACAGGTTATAAATCATATTTCAGTTTAACATCAATTAATTCGTTTTTAATTGTTAATAATTTAATGCTATAGCGTTTCATCCATTTATCTCTAACTAATAGTTTTACTGTTGCCATGACATGTTAATTGGAGGTGAGATTTCCAACATGTCTACACTAGACGCGACAGCGTTGTCACTGGCGTCGCAACAGCTAACAGAAGCTATCTACCCTGGAAGCGACAAAGCAACCGTTGCAAAACATTTGTACTTTGAGTCAGTAAGTCATAAGTAAAACTAGTCAACAGTTTACTGTCTGGGTTTTGTTGTGTCAAGCCGCGTCGCCTCCAATGTAGACAGCATCGTTGATTACAATGGGTTCTTACTTAATAACCCCTTTTTATTATAGAGTGCACTTACTTCACGGTTTGGTCAGTTAAGTTACCCGGATGCGCGGCCATACTCAGATGTAAACAACACCATGGACTGCATGTACTACTGAATACATTGCTCTGCTGATTTCTGCTGTCTAAACCACGGAAAAAACGTGTGGAAGCTGTTAAATCATAAAGAGAAGGACTTAGTAAGAAGGAAAGGGTGCAATATTTTGACGTTAACTAAAGTTAATAGGTGGTAAAGATAGGTACGAGCAGTATTAATTAAGATATTAGCCCAATATTTCACCTACCTGACTGGAAATGATAAGAACAAACACAAATGTTGTCAAGATTCTTGCTCTGGAAATCCCGATTTAGTTTGGCCAACCACAAATGGCTTTTGTTCCTCAGACAGTTTATTGCACTCTTCTCCTTGATTTGTTATAAGTCTTGGCAGTCTATAGTACTTCAAATGTTTTTCCCAGTCCGGCTGATTTGTACAGCCCTAAACATGGCAATAATTGACCATTTTCAGGAGTAATATTCAGCAAAATATGCGAGTTTTATTCGGCATTGGCATTGGCATTGTTTACGTTCAGTGCTGCCAACATGGCCGACTGATGACATGTCGTGAAAACACTCTATACCTCTAATGATGTAAAAAAATTAATTCTGTAAATGCATTAAGCATGAATCAAATGAAATTTGACAATTAACTGTAGATTGTTTTACAGATCAAATTGCACAGCTTTATGAAATGAAGAAAGACCTTCTGATGAGCTTGAGTCAGTGCATTGATGCTAAAGAAGAGGATGTTGAGATGAAGAGGTGAAAGCAAGATTAATGTTTTTTGTTTGTTTTTTTTTTATTTTCAACAGTGAATGCTTACAAGTGTTTTCAGATTGAGGATTTTTTTAACACTACAACATTGATGAACCCCTGTTCATCTTCAATCCAGTGCTCTTCAGAATCTTCTGCTTTCATACTCTGAATCTGAGGACCCTGAGAAAGCCGTGAGAGACCCTGTGGCAGCTTACAAACTCCTCAGAAGATTGAGAAGTGAATTGATAATTATTATAGAACACTTTCAGTTGACTTATCAGTGCAACACGTATGAGGATGAGTTCCTAGAGATCCCAGAACTAGAGGACTTGGATGGTGCTGCTTCAGGACTGATCAGACTGCAAGAGATCTACAAACTTTACCCACAAAACATCACAAACGGTAAACTTTTCACAGATAGGGTTTCACTTTTTAAGCCTTTAAAAAATCAGCTGTTTTGATTTCACAGAAACGTCTCTAAATGCGGATGAAGCTTACCATGTGGGGTGGGTTGCTTACGAAGAGCGCAAATTCCAGCATGCCTTTCTCTGGTTTCTGTACAGTTTGAACAAATTAACAAAAAGCTCAATGACTACAGAGAAAGAGTTACTCTACTACCTCAAATCCTCAGCCTTTTGGTTTGGCAGCCTACCTCAGATCTACTTCGACCAGCAGCTTCCAAATCTCAGTGAGCTCATGGTGTTCTGAAGTTTATATTTAAGGTTGCTGGACAGTTTTACGAAATGGTTGCGATTCAAGCCATAAACGTGTTTGCTTCAGATCCAAGCAATGATGAAGTCAAAGCTCAGTTGAACAGACTCCTTCACTTCCTGAGAACTTCAAACCCTGAGATATTCACACTGAACACAGAGTCAAGTCACTATGAGACACTGTGCAGAGGAGAGATTGATGAGATGGCAAGTGCAACGTTTCAAATTTAAATCAGTATTTGATATGAAATTACAAACAGTCAATGTGAAACTTTGTGTATTATAATACCAGACCTCCAAGAGGCAGATGGCGCTGTCCTGTAGGTACAGCACAGGTGGAGGAAACCCCAGACTGATGTTTGCACCAGTAAAAGAAGAAGTGGAGTGGGACAAGCCTCGAATCATCAGATATCATGACATTATTTCAGACAGAGAGATAGAGATCCTGAAGAATATCTCCAGACCTCTAGTGAATATCTAATACACACACACACACACACACACACAATTATAAAGCAGTAAAATATTTGATTGTCAGGACATATGATGTTCCATTTACCTTTTGTGGCCTCCTGTAGCTTTTTAGGTCCGAAACTAGTGAGGGAGTATCGAAGATCCGTACTTCTCAATGGTGATAATCTAATTTTTCACCCATTATGTTCACTCAGAAGGAAAATTTACATTACATTACTGTTATTATAGTGCTTATATTATTTCATCACACTTATTATGGGAAAACACTTATAATGGTTCAATTCAATAACATAAGTTGAATCTTATTGTAAAATTTTACTGAAAAATGATTTCCTTTTCTTGCAGTGTTTTTCTCGAGGAAGACATCCCTGTGGTTTCTCGTGTCAGTCAGAGAATTGCAGACATCACAGGACTCTCCAAGGAATCAGCTGAAGACCTACAAGTACGGTCACAGCAAGAAAGACATTATTAGATATTAGTATTGTTATTTTTTTAGAATCATGATATTCATCTGTTTATATTCATTTTATATTTACTCCTACATGTTCTGTTCTCTGTAAAATATGAGTGATGCAATCATTTTCCAGATTCAGAATTATGGGATTGGTGGCAGATATGAACCACATTATGACGCATGGGTAAGATCACAATGATAATATACAGTTGTGACATAAATTTGTATAGAACTAACACAGAATTCAACGTGTTCCCTCAGGAATTTCTGCTTAAATGCTCAAAATGCTAATTCGCTTGTAGGACTTCAAACTGAATTGCTCTATTCTTGTCATTGTGATCTTGATTACATATTAAGCAATTAGTTGCAAGATTGACTCATTGCAAGATAACTTAATGTTTAATCTCACAGGATAAAGAGAATGAAAGGATTGCTACATTCTTAATTTATGTAAGTGTTGTCCTTGTCATTAGCTCAAATGGTTTTATACACATTGTAGGCCTATATTATATGTTTTTTGTTGTACTATAAGCAATAAATCATGTCCTGTGCCTGTAGATGAGTGATGTGGAGATAGGGGGCGCCACTGTTTTCCCTCAAGTTGGAGTTGCATTGAAGCCAAAAAAGGTAAAGCCTCAAATCACGGATCTATACATATTAGAATAACTGAAGTAAAATGAATGCATCAATTCTCTGCTTTTTAAGGGTTCAGCTGTGTTTTGGTACAACCTCCACAAGAATGGAAATGTGGATTTGAATACAGAGCATGCTGGATGCCCTGTGTTAAGAGGTAACAAATGGGGTAGGTTTTTTTTAAAGAACTTGGATTACTCTTTTTTTATGTATCTTCTAATGTACTTAAATAAATCTATGTTAATATAACAAAGTTTTATTTCAGTTTTATATGACATTAAGCTATGTTTTTCTTCTGGTGTCTTTTCAGTGGCTAATAAATGGATCCTTCAGTTTGGACAGGAGTTCAGGAGACCCTGTTCTTTGTCATACTGGGAGTGAAAGACACTGAGACCATGGAGAAATGTATCCGTTATATTTATTATGTGCCATATAGTTTTTAGATAGGATCATAACATACTGTCTAGGTGCCAGTACTGTTAATAATAACTGTTATATATAATTTTTAAAAAAAGTTCAATAGATTAAAATAAAGTTTCAGTACGATTTCAGTGGATAATAACTTTACCTGAGTGGATCATTCAGCGGCCAGTAAGGAGTTATTCCTGTAAATGAGATGCTATTGCATTCTTTGCCATTATATTTAAAGCTTAATTTTAAATGTGCTGGAATGTTGATTTACATGTTTTGCAAGTCTGTTTTATAATAAAAATGTGTTGTAGATTGTAGTATTAATGTTTGGGTATTAATGCTAAATTAGTTATAGGCCTCTGATATATTTTAAAAAGAAATGAGAGAAAAATAACCATTTTCTGTCTTAAGCTGGATGTTTAGGTGAGTGTCGAGATACTTTAGCACCTGGTTTGCTGTTTTGTGGTTGTTGTTAGATTGTGCTCCTGTGTGATTTTTGATTTGTTTATACAAATCAGTGCTGCGAGTAGACCCCGACTTTATCTTCCTCGATCCCACAACCAGCCTGCTGACTTGTTAGAGCTTACTCATGTAAACTTTGCTTTGCTTTTCATAAGATAGTAGGGATACTAAGAAAATGGTGGGCAGAAATAGGTGTGTCTCTGAAAATATGCAAATAAATGGTCTGTATTTAAGCTTGATTTCACTTCAAGGAACACATACAGAACAAGGTACACATACAGTGTGTTTTGAGAGACTGAAGGTTTGATAATGGCCATAAGGGAACTGACATTTGTGGTGTGTTTTTGGACTGTCTGTACTGCTGGGCATGAATTCTTCTCATCAACAGGTTATTAATTATATTTAATTTTAATATCAGTTCATAATATTTTATTAGTTTTTCATTTTGTTATTAATTTATTGTTTTCAACACTCGTAATGTTCTAATTGTACACTCATACAAAACACATTTTAACATTTCAAATTCCATTATTGACTAAACAATATTAACTCTCTCTTTGATTTCTTACTTTAAACCTTTTTCATTATGCTTCTGATGAAAAGAAAATACAGTTGAGGTCAAAAGTTTATATACACCTTGCAGAATCTGCAAAATGAAGTTAAACTGCCTGCTGTTATTTCAGAAAAATCCTTCAATCCTTCCCACAAATTCTTTGGTTTTTAGCATATTTGTGTATTTGAACCCTTTCCAACAATAACTATGATTTTGAGATCCATCTTTTCACACTGAGGACAACTGAGGGACTCATATGCAACTATTACAGACAGTTCAAATGCGTTAAGTGATGCATAAAAAGCCAGGGGTGTAAACTTTTGAACAGAATGAAGATGTGTAATTTTTTCTTATTTTGCCTAAATATAATTTTATTCATTTAGAACTGCCCTTCAGAAGCTACCGAAGATAACTGCATGTTTCCCAGAAGACAAAATAAGTTAAATTTACCATGATATTCAAATTGAAAAAGTTTTTGTATTTGAAAAAAGTCATTTTTATAAATTCAACTATTATTTTCTCTTGTGGACTATATGTAAACATCATTTATGTGGAATATCTTATTCAGGTCAGTACTAAATAAAAAATAGCATGTATTTTGTATGAACCCTTTTATTTTGGTAAAATAATTAACATTAAGGAGATTCTGCAAGGTGTATGTAAACTTTTATCCTCAACTGCACATATATCAGATGTTCTTTGACATTAGTGCAGATTGTTTTATGCTGTAGAGCAAATTGCACAGCTTGTTGAGAAGAAGAAAGATCTCTGAAGGGCTTCATGCAGTACATTGATGCTGAAGAAAAGAATGTAGAGAAAATGAAGAGGTGAAAAGACTTTCATTGTACCTTATGTACAGTACTATTAAACCCCAAGGTTCAGTTTTACAGCAATGGATGTTTAACAATATATGGTGTTAGATTTAGGATTAAGTGTTTTTTTTTGTGTTAACACTACAACTTCTGATGAACCAATCCAGTGTTTATCTGAATGTTCTACTTTCGAATGCCAACACTGAGGACCCTGAGAAAATCCTGAGAGACCCTGTGGCAGCTTATAAACTCCTTAGACAACTGAGAAATGAATTCATAAAAATTATAAACCACATTAAACTGAGTTTTAATCAGTGTAACAAGTATAAGAATGAGTTGGACACAAAGTTGATAGAGATCCCACAGTCAGAGGACTTGGATGGTGCCACTTCAGGACTGATCAGACTGCAGGAGATCTACAAACTTCACCCAGAAGACATCATGAAGGGTAAAATGTCAGTAGTTTTGCACCAATGCAGTTACACAGTTTTTCACAAAAATGTGCTTTGATCTGTTTTATTTCACAGACATGTTTTTGGTTTCTCTACAGTCTTAACACATTAACGGAATATTCAATTAATGAAGTTTTGCTGCATTACCTTAGTTTCTCAGCCTATCGTTTTGGCAGCCTACCTGTGGCAATCTACTTTGGCCATCTTCTAAATATGGGTGAGCTCATGGTGTCATAAAGTTTAAAGGAGAAGTTCACTTCCAGAACAAAAATTTACAGATAATTTACTCACCCCCTTGTCATCCAAGATGTTCATGTCTAAGAAATTATGTTTCTTGAGGAAAACATTTCAGGAATGTTCTCCAAATAGTGGACTTTAATGGTGCCCCCAAGTTTGAACTTCCAAAATTTAGTTTCAAATGGCTATAAACAATCCTATCTCTAGAGAAAAGATCGGTCATTTTCTAAACAAATTGACACTTTATACACTTTTTAACCTCAAGAAACAATTTCCTCAAGAAACATAATTTCTTATCGACTGAAGGAAAAAAGACATGAACATCTTGGATGACAAAGGGGTAAATATCTGTACATTTATGTTCTGGAAGTGATCTTCTCCTTTAATACTAATATATTTATAACTGAGGTTGCCAGACAGTCATAAATGTCTTTGCCTCAGATCCAACTAATGATGAAGACCGAGTTCGGCTGAACAGACTCAGACTCCAGACTATTTAACACACATACACACAATTATAAATCAGTAAAATATGTGATTGTCAGTATATATGATGTTCCATTTACCTTTTGTGGCCTACTGTAGCTTTTTAGGTCTGAGACTACAAGAGGAGTATCAAAGATTCATACTTCTCAAAAGTGATAATCTAATTTTTCACCCATTATATTCATTTAAAATGAATGTTTTGTGAGCTTAGAAAGTACTACTCCCCTAAGGTAGATCTTTTATGTTTGTTGTTTTGGCCTGGTCCCCTCCTGAAGCTTTATTTGCTCCCCTCTTTGTACCCTTTTTTTTTATTTATTTATTTTTTTATTACCTGGGCTTGCATTCGTAAATTTCCCTGTTACGGCCTCCCTGACCCTAGACTGGGGACGCATGTAACATTAATTTTCCTTAACCAAGAAAGAACCCATGGCCCGAAAATGCTTATTCGCTTGTAGGACTTTAAACTGAATTGCTCTATTCTGTGTCAGTGACAAAGGTAAAGGTAAACATTAAAAGGTAAAAGATTTAAAGGTAAACCTTTAAATCACTGATCTACACAGTATATTAGAACAACTAAAGTAAAATTCATGCATCTTTTTTTTTTTAAGGGTTCAGCTGTGTTTTGGTACAACCTCCACAAGAATGGAAATGTGAATTGGTTTACAGAGCATGCTGGATGAACAAGTAGGGTGGGTTTTTAAAGAACTTGAATTACTTTTTTTTTTTTTTGTTCTATAATGTACATAAAAATAAATCTGTTAATAGTCTTATGACATTGCGTTATGAGTGGTTAATAAATGGACCCTGTTCTTTGTCATACTGGGAGTGAAACTCTGAGACCATGGAGAAAGCACATGAAGTGTATCTGCACTATAGAAGTATCTGTTATATTTATTATGTACCATATGTGTTTAGATGGGATCATTGTTTAGATGCCAGTAATGTTATTAATAGTTCATATACAATAGTAATATACAATAAAAAAAGTTTCAATAGATTAAAATCAAGTTTTAGCAAGATATAATAACATTACCTGAGAGGATCAGCAGCCAGTAAGGAGTTATTGCTATTGCATTTTTTGTGGTTACATTTAAAGCTTAATTGTAAATGTTTCCTTTTCAGTTTGTGCTGGATTGATGATTTACATGTTTTCATGCATTAAAAGTGTGTGTGTGTGTGTGTCTGTGTCTGTCTGTCTGTGTGTGTGTGTGTGTGCACCTGGTATTCATCACGTTATGGGGACCAAATGTCCTCACAAGGATAGTAATACCAGTAAATTTTGACCTTGTGGGGACATTTGTGAGGTCCCCATGAGGAAACAGGCTTATAAATCATGCACAATGAGTTTTTTTGAGAAAGTAAAAGTGTGCACAGTCTCCTGTGAGGGCTAGGTTTAGGTGTAGGGTAGGTGTAGGGTGATAGAAAATACGGTTTGTACAGTATAAAAACCATTACGCCTATGGAATGTCCCCATAAAACATGTAAACCCAACTGTGTGTGTGTGTGTGTGTGTGTGTGTGTGTGTGTGTGTGTGTGTCTGAACCTGAAAAACAAGACTGTCAACATACTTCAGTGTCTTAATGCATGCACATGACTTATGCTTGGCATAATACACCCACAGATTATGTATGTGTGTAAGTTTAACCCTCTTTAGTTAAGTTATTATATGATATGTCTTTTTAGGACAAACTTTTAGGAGCTGTGTATAATCACGTCTAATACAAAAAACTAGCTATGTTTTCATCACCCTGTCTTGGACTCAGTGACACACATAATGTATAACAATGTAATAATTTGTTTTACTTTCAGTTTCTGCATAAGTCATAAATCAGATGTACATGTTTTGCAGGCGTGATTGGTGACACAGCATCCCACAACAAAAAGGACACTATGCCAGTAAAGTTTGAACAGTTGTTAGGCAACATTAAAAGAGGTCTTGGTAATACAGTAGTTTATAATATACAGTTTCTCCATTGCTATCATGATTATACCCTTTGTTGTCTCCACTTTTGCTGCATGAAACTGTATTGTTAGCAGAGTAACTATTTACATAGAAGAAACAAAAGTATATTGTGGTATGACTGTCATGATGTCACATTTATGTTCTGTTTTAAGGAATGTTTGCATTTTATGCCTCCTTTGGTCCTTGGGTTTCATCTTTGATTAGTTTCTGTTTCATTTTTTGACTGTTACTATTATGCTTGTGTTTGTTTACATAGTTACTCATTTGTTTATTGATTAGCAAATGTGTATTTACAGCCCTCATTTTTCAGATGAAGTTGTTTGTTCTTGTCTGTGCTATGTTGGTTTGTTGTGGTTGTTGTTAGATTGTGAAGACTTGTGTAAGACCAGTGCTCAGGTGTTTTTTAATTTATTAGTAAAAATCACTGCTGCGATTAGATCCTGTCTCCTCGTTCCTGCAACCAGCCCACAGATACATAAGAGCTTATCGTAAATGTAACGTTTCACTTTTGTTTTTGATCTCTGACAATTGGTTTAGTGCGAAACTGTAAGGTGCACAAATACAGGCGTGTCTCTGAAAAAGTGCAAATAAATGACCTGCATTTAAGCTCAGTTTTACTTCAAGATACACATACACAAGTTTCATTTTGAGGTGTTAAAGAATCTAAAAATGACCATAAAGGAACTGACATTTGTGGTGTGTATTTGGACCGTCTGTACTGCTGGGCATGAATTCTTCTCATCAACAGGTTATTGTAATCAATTTGATATTAGTTTTTAAAATGTAGTAATTGTAGTGCTACGTCCATATATCTATAACTAATGTTTTTACAGTGTTGCAATGACAAGTTGACTGTATGTATAGGCTACATTTGTGAGACTTTTGAGTAAACAAGTAGTATAGCACAGTTTTTGTTGTAATTTTTAATCTGACTAAATAATATTAACTCTCTCTTTGGTTTCTTATTTAATAACCCTTTTTCATCATACCTCTAATGATGTAAAAATAAATTACAATGTAAATGTAATAATACATAACAAATGTTCTATGACAGTTAAGTGTAGATTGTTTTATAGATCAAATTGCACAGCTTTTTGAGAAGAAGAACGACCTTCTGGTAAGCTTGAGTCAGTGCATTGCTGCTGAAGAAAATGATGAGGCGATGAAAAGGTGAAAATATTTGTATTATTACCTATACCATTAATCTCCAAGAATAATGTTTATTTATTATTATTAAAAAAGCCTTTAATTCTACAACAGTTGATGTTTACAATCTTATATGTATTTTCAGAACAAAGATTACTCTATTAAATAGTTTTTTAACACTATAACTTTTAATGAATCTCTGTCTTCATTCCAGTGCTCTTCAGAGGGATCTGCTTTTATACTCTGACTTTGTGGACCCTGAAGAAATCATGAGAGACCCTGTGGGAGCTTACAAACTCCTCAGACAACTGAGCAATGATATGATACATATTGTAGAACACATCCAACCGAGTCTTCACTGTAAAAAGTATCACGATGAGTTGAAGATAAACATCCCACACTGGGAGGATTTGGATGGTGCCGCTTCAGGACTGATCAGACTGCAAGAGATCTACAGACTCTACCCAGAAGACATTACAAGTGGTGAGATGTCTGCAGATGCAGTTTTGCAGAGAGATTTTCACTTTTTTTTTTTTCAGAAATCAGTTTCAGTCTGTTTTGATTTCACAGAAACGTCTCTAAATGCGGATGAAGCTTACCATGTGGGGTTGGTAGCTTATAACATGGGCAAATATCAGCATGCTTTTCTCTGGTTTCTGCACAGTTTGAATAGATTAACAGCATACTCAAGCACTATTGAGATAGAACTGCTTCACTGCCTTAGTTTCTCAGCCTATTATTTTGGTAGCCTACCTCAAACCTACTTTGACCAGCAGCCTATAAATCTAGGTGAGTTTATGGTTTCCCGAAGTTTAATACTAACATTTGTATATTTGGGGTTGCCAGACAGTTTTATCAAATTGTTGTGATTCAATACATAAACATGTTTTTGCATCAGATCCAGCTAATAATAGAGTCAGACTTCAGCTGAATAGACTCTCTCACTTCCTGAAAACTTCAAACCTTGACATATTCACACTAAGCACAGAGTCAAGTAAATATGAGACACTGTGCAGAGGAGAGATTGATGAAAGGGCAAGTGCAAAGTCTCAAAATTTAAATCATTATTTGACATGGAATTGCAAACAGTCAAAGTTTTGTGTATTGATTGGATGTTTATTACATTTAATAAAATCAGACCTCCCAGAGGCAGATGGCGCTGTCCTGTAGGTACAGCACAGGTGGAGGAAACCCCAGACTGATGTTTGCACCAGTGAAAGAGGAAGTGGAGTGGGACGACCCTCAAATCATCAGATATCATGACATTATTTTAGACAGAGAAATAGAGATCTTGAAGAATATCTCCAGACCTCTGGTGAATATCTAACACACACATACATAAAATAACACTAACATATTTGTTGTTGTTGATATTTTCAATATATTTTAAATGTTTTATTGTACTATTTAATGGTATGTGGACATCCATTTTAAATAATATTATAGCTGCAAGCAGCGATTATTAGGGTTCAAGCATTTTAAGGCATTTAAGCACATATGAAAAAAAAAAACATGAAAAACCAAGGACTAGTTTGCCAAAGTAGGCTTTTTTTTTAAAAAAAGGAAATACCAAAATATTTTGCTGGGGTGGCAATCGAATCAAAGGCATGCGTTTTGTCCATTATCCAAGGATTCCAACGGTATAAGACATTTGCTTTTTATTTTATTGTATGTGTAAACCATCTGGGGAAGAAAAACAAAACTTTATATTAAGTTGATAATACAGTATGTCAACTTTTTTGAGCTGCACAGAAACCTAACTAAAGGCAAAAAATCCAGTGTTCACTTGGTTCCTGTTATGCTCTTTTTCAAAGTCTTGATTTTGTTTTGGGGGTGTACTAGAACATGCTCTCATGCTTGGTGGTTCGAAAAACGCATTATTTTTCACGTAATTTACATTATTACAATACCTTTCTCCCAACCTGACACAAATAGCTCAATTAGTTCCGGGTTTAATGAAGGCCAGTCTTCCGAAAAAAGGAAATGTGTTTTGATTGGTTAGCTATCCCAGTGCGTTGCGATTGGCGAACAGCTTAGATGGTGTTTCAGTACTGCCACGCCCCTTGTCAAAGCACTTAGCGCAAGCTAGATTAATAGTGAATCTTACGTTTTAAATATGGATATTTTTCTTACAAAAACATGGCCTAACATTATCATTAACATTATAAAAGCAGCCTAACATTATCAGGTCATTTATTTGCATCTTTTCAGAGACACACCTGTATTTGTGCACCTTACAGTTTCTCAGTAAACCAATTGTCAGCCATTATAAAAGAAGCCTAACATTATCAAAAAACATCATCACTGATCAGCCTAGCCTATTATACTGCAAGTTTATGCATTTTATGCACTTCACTCTATGATGAATAAATGTCTTACCACACACTGCACACATCTGCGGTGTGTTACGGCTCCGACGCGGCAACTGGAGTAGATCGCGGCTTCAGCATGTGTTTCGACCCCCTGTACTGCACACGTCTGCGGCGCGTTACTGCTCTGAAGCAGCCACTCTAGTCAATACTTGTGTTTATACCCGCCACGCTGCGACTCGTTGAAGCGGCTCTCT
>VONZ01003580.1:0-19345 GCA_012976165.1 Labeo catla
TTCATGCATGTGAAACATTTTTAATGTGGGTCGGGTTTATTCATGAAACTGTATGAACAAGCGTTTTCTGACTGAGAAAAGACGTTTTAGAGCGTTTCCAAGCATGCCTTGGTTTCATGAGCTAAGATGCCTAAAATCACTATTGGTGTTCCTAGAAGACTCTAAGTAAGTGTTTTATGCACTGAGGCTCTAACTTTATATGAAATGTATGAAACTTCTAACACATCAAGGAGTGTCTTTCTGCAATGTAAATAACATTTCTTTCATGCATGTGAAACATTTTTAATGTGGGTCAGCTTTATTCATGAAACTTTATGAACTGTCGTTTTCTCACTGAGAAAAGACGTTTTAGAGCGTTTCCAAGTATACCTTGGTTTGCTGAGCTGAGTTGCCTAAAATAAGTATTGGCATTCCTAGAAGGCTCTAACTAATCGTTTTATGCACTGAGGCTCTATCTAAATTTCATATGCAAAAAACTTCTAACACATCAAGAAGTGTCTTTCTGCATTGTAAATAACATTCCTTTCATGCATGTGAAACATTTTTAATGTGGGTCGGCTTTTTTCATAAATATTTATGAACTTTCCTTTTCATGCTGAGAAAAGACGTTTTAGAGCGTTTCCAAGCATGCCTTGGTTTGCTGAGCTGAGTTGCCTAAAATAAGTATTAGCATTCCTAGAAGGCTCTAACTAATCGTTTTATGAACTGAGGCTCTATCTAAATTTCATATGCAAAAAACTTCTAACACATCAAGAAGTGTCTTTCTGCATTGTAAATAACATTCCGTTCATGCATGTGAAACATTTTTAATGTGGGTCAGGTTTATTCATGAAACTGTATGAACAAGCGTTTTCTGATTGAGAAAAGACGTTTTAGAGCGTTTCCAAGCATGCCTTGGTTTCATGAGCTAGAATATAAGATCACTATGGGCGTTCCCTAGGGGCTCCAACTAGAATTTTTATGCGCTGAGAACTCTAACTTAATATGAAACAGCTGAAACTAACACATCAAGGATTATCTTTCACCATTGTAATAACATTTCTTTCATGCATGTGAAACATTTTAATATGGGTGAAAGCTTTATTCATGTGAAAGTGCATGAACATTTTTACGACTGAGAAAAAGGCATTTGTAGAAGCGTTCCAATACCTTGGGTTCATGAGCTGAGATGCTTAAAACATTTTGGCGAGATAGAAGACTGAGGCTCTCTCTAAATTTCATATGCAAAAAACTTCTAACACATCAACATTTGTCTTTCTGCATTGTAAATAACATTCCTTTCATGCATGTGAAACATTATTAATATGGGTCAGCTTTTTTCATGAATCTTTATGAACTTTTCTTTTCATGCTGAGAAAAGACGTTTTAGAGCGTTTCCAAGCATGCCTTGGTTTGCTGAGATGAGTTGCCTAAAATAAGTATTGGCATTCCTAGAAGGCTCTAACTAATCGTTCTATGCACTGAGGCTCTAACTTAATATGAAATGTATGAAACTTCTAACACATCAAGCAGTGTCTTTCTGCATTGTAAATAACATTTCTTTCATGCATGTGAAACATTTTTAATATGGGTCAGCTTTATTCATGAAACTTTACGAACTGTCGTTTTCTCACTGAGAAAAGACGTTTTAGAGCGTTTCCAAGCATGCCTTGGTTTGCTGAGCTGAGTTGCCTAAAATAAGTATTGGCATTCCTAGAAGGCTCTAACTACTCGTTTTATGCACTGAGGCTCTATCTAAATTTCATATGCAAAAAACTTCTAACACATCAAGAAGTGTCTTTCTGCATTGTATATAACATTCCGTTCATGCATGTGCAACACTTTTAATGTGGGTCGGGTTTATTCATGAAACTTCATGAACAAGCGTTTTCTGACTGAGAAAAGACGTTTTAGAGCGTTTCCAAGCATGGCTTGGTTTCATGAGCTGAGATGCTTAAAACATTTTGGCGATCTAAAGGGAGGGCCTAACTAAAAGCGTTTTATGCATTGAGGCTCTAACTAAATTTCATATGCAAAACTTCTAACACATCAAGAAGTGTCTTTCTGCATTGTAAATAACATTCCTTTCATGCATGTGAAACATTTTTAATGTGGGTCGGCTTTTTTCATAAATATTTATGAACTTTCCTTTTCATGCTGAGAAAAGACGTTTTAGAGCGTTTCCAAGCATGCCTTGGTTTGCTGAGCTGAGTTGCCTAAAATAAGTATTGGCATTCCTAGAAGGCTCTAACTAATCGTTTTATGAACTGAGGCTCTATCTAAATTTCATATGCAAAAAACTTCTAACACATCAAGAAGTCTCTTTCTGCATTGTAAATAACATTCCTTTCATGCATGTGCAACATTTTTAATGTGGGTCGGGTTTATTCATGAAACTGTATGAACAAGCGTTTTCTGACTGAGAAAAGACGTTTTAGAGCGTTTACAAGCATGCCTTGGTTTCATGAGCTAAGATGCATAAGATCACTATGGGCGTTCCTACAGGGCTCTAACTAAGTGTTTTATGCACTGAGGCTCTAACTTAATATGAAATGTATGAAACTTCTAACACATCAAGCAGTGTCTTTCTGCATTGTAAATAACATTTCTTTCATGCATGTGAAACATTTTTAATATGGGTCAGCTTTATTCATGAAACTTTACGAACTGTCGTTTTCTCACTGAGAAAAGACGTTTTAGAGCGTTTCCAAGCATGCCTTCGTTTCCTGAGCTGAGTTGCCTAAAATAAGTATTGGCATTCCTAGAAGGCTCTAACTAATCGTTTTATGCACTGAGGCTCTATCTAAATTTCATATGCAAAAAACTTCTAACACATCAAGAAATGTCTTTCTGCATTGTAAATAACATTCCGTTCATGTATGTGAAACATTTTTAATGTGGGTCGGGTTTATTCATGAAACTGTATGAACAAGCCTTTTTCTGACTGAGAAAAGACGTTTTAGAGCGTTTCCAAGCATGCCTTGGTTTCATGAGCTAAGATGCCTAAAATCACTATTGGCGTTCCTAGAGGGCTCTAACTAAGTGTTTTATGCACTGAGGCTCTATCTAAATTTCATATGCAAAAAACTTCTAACACATCAAGAAGTGTCTTTCTGCATTGTAAATAACATTCCTTTCATGCATGTGAAACATTTTTAATATGGGTTAGCTTTATTCATGAAACTTTATGAACTGTCGTTTTCTGACTTAGAAAAGACGTTTTAGAGCGTTTCCAAGCATGCCTTAGTTTCCTGAGATGAGTTGCCTAAAATAAGTATTGGCATTCCTAGAAGGCTCTAACTAAGTGTTTTATGCACTGAGGCTCTAACTTTATATGAAATGTATGAAACTTCTAACACATCAAGGAGTGTCTTTCTGCAATGTAAATAACATTTCTTTCATGCATGTGAAACATTTTTAATATGGATCAGCTTTATTCATGAAACTGTATGAACAAGGGTTTTCTGACTGAGAAAAGACGTTTTAGAGTGTTTCCAAGCATGCCTTGGTTTCATGAGCTGACATGCCTAAAAACATTTCTGGCGATCCTAGAAGGCCCTAACTAAGCGTTTTATGATCTGAGTCTCTAACTAAATTTCATATGCAAAAAACTTCTAACATATCAAGAAGTGTCTTTCTGCATTGTAAATAACATTCCGTTCATGCATGTGAAACATTTTTAATGTGGGTCGGGTTTATTCATGAAACTGTATGAACAAGCGTTTTCTAACTGAAAAAAGACGTTTTAGAGCGTTTCCAAGCATGCCTTAGCTTCCTGAGCTGAGTTGCCTAAAATAAGTATTGGCATTCCTAGAAGGCTCTAACTAATCGTTTTATGCACTGAGGCTCTATCTAAATTTCATATGCAAAAAACTTCTAACACATCAAGAAGTGTCTTTCTGCATTGTAATTAACATTCCGTTCATGCATGTGAAACATTTTTAATATGGGTTAGCTTTATTCATGAAACTTTATGAACTGTCGTTTTCTGACTTAGAAAAGACGTTTTAGAGCGTTTCCAAGCATGCCTTAGTTTCCTGAGCTGAGTTGCCTAAAATAAGTATTGGCATTCCTAGAAGGCTCTAACTAAGTGTTTTATGCACTGAGGCTCTAACTTTATATGAAATGTATGAAACTTCTAACACATCAAAAATTGCTTTTCTGCATTGTAAATAGCATTCCGTTCATGCATATGAAACATTTTTAATGTGGGTCGGGTTTATTCATGAAACTGTATGAACAAGGGTTTTCTGACTGAGAAAAGACGTTTTAGAGCGTTTCCAAGCATGTCTTGGGTTCATGAGATGAGATGCTTAAAAACATTTTTGGCGACCCTAGAAGGCTCTAACTAAGCGTTTTATGCACTGAGGCTCTACCTAAATTTCATATGCAAAACACTTCTGACACGTCAAAAATTGTCTTTCTGCATTGTAAATAACATTCCGTTCATGCATGTGAAACATTTTTAAAGTGGGTCAGCTTTTTCCATAAATCTTTATGAACTTTCGTTTTCTTACTGAGAAAAGACGTTTTAGAGCGTTTCCAAGTATGCCTTGGTTTGCTGAGCTGAGTTGCCTAAAATAAGTATTGGCATTTCTAGAAGGCTCTAACTAACTGTTTTATGCACTGAGGCTCTATCTAAATTTCATATGCAAAACACTTCTAACACATCAAGAAGTGTCTTTCTGCATTGTAAATAACATTCCGTTCATGCATGTGAAACATTTTTAATGTGGGTCGGGTTTATTCATGAAACTGTATGAACAAGCGTTTTCTGACTGAGAAAAGACGTTTTAGAGCGTTTCCAAGCATGCCTTGGTTTCATGAGCTAAGATGCCTAAAATCACTATTGGTGTTCCTAGAAGGCTCTAAGTAACTGTTTTATGCACTGAGGCTCTAACTTTATATGAAATGTATGAAACTTCTAACACATCAAGGAGTGTCTTTCTGCAATGTAAATAACATTTCTTTCATGCATGTGAAACATTTTTAATGTGGGTCAGCTTTATTCATGAAACTTTATGAACTGTCGTTTTCTCACTGAGAAAAGACGTTTTAGAGCGTTTCCAAGTATGCCTTGGTTTGCTGAGCTGAGTTGCCTAAAATAAGTATTGGCATTCCTAGAAGGCTCTAACTAATCGTTTTATGCACTGAGGCTCTATCTAAATTTCATATGCAAAAAACTTCTAACACATCAAGAAGTGTCTTTCTGCATTGTATATAACATTCCGTTCATGCATGTGCAACATTTTTAATGTGGGTCGGGTTTATTCATGAAACTTCATGAACAAGCGTTTTCTGACTGAGAAAAGACGTTTTACAGCGTTTCCAAGCATGCCTTGGTTTCATGAGCTGAGATGCCTAAAATAAGTATTGGCATTCCTAGAAGGCTCTAACTAATCGTTTTATGAACTGAGGCTCTATCTAAATTTCATATGCAAAAAACTTCTAACACATCAAGAAGTGTCTTTCTGCTTTGTAAATAACATTCCTTCATGCATGTGAAACATTTTTAATGTGGGTCAAGGTTTATTCATGAGAGCTGAACAAGCGTTTTCTGACTGAGAAAAGACGTTTTAGAGCGTTTCCAAGCATGCCTTGGTTTCATGAGCTGAGATGCCTAAAAACATTTCTGGCGATCCTAGAAGGCCCTAACTAAGCGTTTTATGAACTGCGTCTCTATCTAAATTTCATATGCAAAAAACTTCTAACACATCAAAATTTGTCTTTCTGCAATGTAAATAACATTTCTTTAATGCATGTGAAACATTTTTAATATGGGTCAGCTTTTCCCATAAATCTTTATGAACTTTCGTTTTCTTACTGAGAAGAGACGTTTTAGAGCGTTTCCAACTATGCCTCGGCTTGCAGAGCTGAGTTGCCTAAAATAAGTATTGGCATTCCTAGAAGGCTCTAACTAAGCGTTTTATGCATTGAGGCTCTAACTAAATTTCATATGCAAAAAACTTGTAACACATCAAGAAGTCTCTTTCTGCATTGTAAATAACATTCCTTTCATGTATGTGCAACATTTTTAATGTGGGTCGGGTTTATTCATGAAACTGTATGAACAAGCGTTTTCTGACTGAGAAAAGACGTTTTAGAGCGTTTCCAAGCATGCCTTAGTTTCCTGAGCTGAGATGCCTAAAATAAGTATTGGCATTCCTGGAAGGCTCTAACTAATAGTTTTATGCACTGAGGCTCTATCTAAATTTCATATGCAAAAAACTTCTAACACATCAAGAAGTGTCTTTCTGCATTGTAAATAACATTCCTTTCATGCATGTGAAACATTTTTAATATGGGTCAGCTTTATTCATGAAACTTTATGAACTGTCGTTTTCTGACTGAGAAAAGACGTTTTAGAGCGTTTCCAAGCATGCCTTAGTTTCCAGAGCTGAGTTGCCTGAAAAAAGTATTGGCATTCCTAGAAGGCTCTAACTAATCGTTTTATGAACTGAAGCTCTATCTAAATTTCATTTGCAAAAAACTTCTAACACATCAAGAAGTGTCTTTCTGCATTGCAAATGACATTCCGTTCATGCATGTGAAACATTTTTAATGTGGGTCAGGTTTATTCATGAAACTGTATGAACAAACGTTTTCTGATTGAGAAAAGACGTTTTAGAGCGTTTCCAAGCATGCCTTGGTTTCATGAGCTAAGATGCCTAAAATCACTACTGGCGTTTCTAGAGGGCGCTAACTAAGTGTTTTATGCACTGAGACTCTAACTTAATATGAAATGTATGAAACTTCTAACACATCAAGGAGTATCTTTCTGCATTGTAAATAACATTTCTTTCATGCATGTGAAACATTTTTAATATGGATCAGCTTTATTCATGAAACTGTATGAACAAGGGTTTTCTGACTGAGTATGACGTTTTAGAGCGTTTCCAAGCATGCCTTGGTTTCATGAGCTGAGATGCCTAAAAACATTTCTGGCGATCCTAGAAGGCCCTAACTAAGCGTTTTATGAACTAAGTCTCTAACTAAATTTCATATGCAAAAAACTTCTAACACATCAAGAAGTGTCTTTCCTTTCATGCATGTGAAACATTTTTAATGTGGGTCAGCTTTATTCATGAAACTTCATGAACTTTCGTTTTCTCACTGACAAAAGACGTTTTAGAGCGTTTCCAAGCATGCCTTTGTTTCATGAGCTAAGATGCCTAAAATCACTATTGGCGTTCCTAGAAGGCTCTAACTAAGTGTTTTATGCACTGAGGCTCTATCTAAATGTCATATGCAAAAAACTTCTAACACGTCAAGAAGTGTCTTTCTGCATTCCTTTCATGCATGTGAAACATTTTAAATATGGGTCAGCTTTATTCATGAAACTTTATGAACTGTCGTTTTCTGACTGAGAAAAGACGTTTTAGAGCGTTTCCAAGCATGCCTTAGTTTCCTGAGCTGAGTTGCCTAAAATAAGTATTGGCATTCCTAGAAGGCTCTAACTAATCGTTTTATGCACTGAAGCTCTATCTAAATTTCATTTGCAAAAAACTTCTAACACATCAAGAAGTGTCTTTCTGCATTGTAAATAACATTCCTTTCATGCCTGTGACAATTTTTTAATGTGGGTCAGCTTTGTTCATGAAACTGTATGAACTGGCGTTTTCTGACTGAGAAAAGACGTTTTAGAGCGTTTCCAAACATGCCTTGGTTTCATGAGCTGAGTTGCCTAAAAACATTCCTAAGCGATCCTAAAGTCCCTAACTAAAGCGTTTCATGAACTGAGTCTCTAACTAAATTTCATATGCAAAAGGAAACTTCTAACACATCGAAATTATCTCCTTTCGGCCATGTGGAAACATTTTTAATGTCGGGTCAGCTTATTCATGAAACTGTATGAACAAGCGTTTTCTGATTGAGAAAAGGCGTTTTTAAGAAGCGTTTCCAAGCATGCCTTGGTTACATGAGCTAAGATGCCTAAAATCACTATTGGCGTTCCTAGAGGGCTCTAAATAAGTGTTTTATGCACTGAGGCTCTATCTAAATTTTATATGCAAAAACTTCTAACACATCAAGAAGTGTCTTTCTGCATTGTAAATAACATTCCTTTCATGCATGTGAAACATTTTTAATATGGGTCAGCTTTATTCATGAAACTTTATGAACTGTCGTTTTCTGACTGAGAAAAGACGTTTTAGAGCGTTTCCAAGCATGCCTTAGTTTCCTGAGCTGAGATGCCTAAAATAAGTATTGGCATTCCTAGACGGCTCTAACTAATCGTTTTATGCACTGAGGCTCTAACTTAATATAAAATGTATGAAACTTCTAACACATCAAGAAGTGTCTTTCTGCATTGTATATAACATTCCGTTCATGCATGTGCAACATTTTTAATATGGGTCAGCTTTATTCATGAAACTGTATGAACAAGCGTTTTCTGACTGAGAAAAGACGTTTTAGAGCGTTTCCAAGCATGCCTTGGTTTCATGAGCTGAGATGCCTAAAAACATTTCTGGCGATCCTAGAAGGCCCTAACTAAGCGTTTTATGAACTGAGTCTCTAACTAAATTTCATATGCAAAAAACTTCTAACACATCAAGAAGTGTCTTTATGCATTGTAAATAACATTCCGTTCATGCATGTGAAACATTTTAAATGTGGGTCTAGTTTATTCATGAAACTTTATAAACAAGCGTTTTCTGATTGAGAAAAGACGTTTTAGAGCGTTTCCAAGCATGCCTTGGTTTCATGAGCTAAGATGCCTAAAATCACTATTGGCGTTCCTAGAGGGCTCTAACTAAGTGTTTTATGCACTGAGACTCTAACTTAATATGAAATGTATGAAACTTCTAACACATCAAGGAGTGTCTTTCTGCATTGTATATAACATTCCGTTCATGCATGTGCAACATTTTTAATGTGGGTCGGGTTAATTCATGAAACTGTATGAACAAGCGTTTTCTGACTGAGAAAAGACGTTTTAGAGCGTTTCCAAGCATGCCTTGGTTTCATGAGCTGAGATGCCTAAAAACATTTCTGGCGATCCTAGAAGGCCCTAACTAAGCGTTTCATGAACTGAGTCTCTAACTAAATTTCATATGCAAAAAACTTCTAACACATCAAGAAGTGTCTTTCCTTTCATGCATGTGAAACATTTTTAATGTGGGTCAGCTTTATTCATGAAACTTCATGAACTTTCGTTTTCTCACTGACAAAAGACGTTTTAGAGCGTTTCCAAGCATGCCTTTGTTTCATGAGCTAAGATGCCTAAAATCACTATTGGCGTTCCTAGAAGGCTCTAACTAAGTGTTTTATGCACTGAGGCTCTATCTAAATGTCATATGCAAAAAACTTCTAACACGTCAAGAAGTGTCTTTCTGCATTCCTTTCATGCATGTGAAACATTTTAAATATGGGTCAGCTTTATTCATGAAACTTTATGAACTGTCGTTTTCTGACTGAGAAAAGACGTTTTAGAGCGTTTCCAAGCATGCCCTGGTTTCATGAGCTGAGATGCCTAAAAACATTTTTGGCGATCCTAGAAGGCCCTAACTAAGCATTTTATAAACTGAGGCTCTAACTAAATTTCATTTGCAAAAAACTTCTAACACATCAAGAAGTGTCTTTCTGCATTGTAAATAACATTCCTTTCATGCATGTGAAACATTTTTAATATGGGTCAGCTTTATTCATGAAACTTCATGAACTTTCGTTTTCTCACTGACAAAAGACGTTTTAGAGCGTTTCCAAGCATGCCTTTGTTTCATGAGCTAAGATGCCTAAAATCACTATTGGCGTTCCTAGAAGGCTCTAACTAAGTGGTTTATGCACTGAGGCTCTATCTAAATTTCATATGCAAAAAACTTCTAACACATCAAGGAGTGTCTTTCTGCATTGTATATAACATTCCGTTCATGCATGTGCAACATTTTTAATGTGGGTCGGGTTTATTCATGAAACTTCATGAACAAGCGTTTTCTGACTGAGAAAAGACGTTTTAGAGCGTTTCCAAGCATGCCTTGGTTTCATGAGCTGAGATGCCTAAAAACATTTCTGGCGATCCTAGAAGGCCCTAACTAAGCGTTTTATGAACTGCGTCTCTATCTAAATTTCATATGCAAAAAACTTCTAACACATCAAGAAGTGTCTTTCTGCATTGTAAATAACATTCCGTTCATGCATGTGAAACATTTTTAATGTGGGTCGGGTTTATTCATGAAACTGTATGAACAAGCCTTTTTCTGACTGAGAAAAGACGTTTTAGAGCGTTTCCAAGAATGCCTTGGTTTCATGAGCTAAGATGCCTAAAATCACTACTGGCGTTTCTAGAGGGCTCTAACTAAGTGTTTTATGCACTGAGACTCTAACTTAATATGAAATGTATGAAACTTCTAACACATCAAGGAGTATCTTTCTGCATTGTAAATAACATTTCTTTCATGCATGTGAAACATTTTTAATATGGATCAGCTTTATTCATGAAACTGTATGAACAAGGGTTTTCTGACTGAGAAAAGACGTTTTAGAGTGTTTCCAAGCATGCCTTGGTTTCATGAGCTGAGATGCCTAAAAACATTTCTGGCGATCCTAGAAGGCCCTAACTAAGCGTTTTATTAACTGAGTCTCTAACTAAATTTCATATGCAAAAAACTTCTAACACATCAAGAAGTCTTTATGCATTGTAAATAACATTCCGTTCATGCATGTGAAACATTTTAAATGTGGGTCGGGTTTATTCATGAAACTTTCTGAACAAGCGTTTTCTGACTGAGAAAAGACGTTTTAGAGCGTTTCCGAACATGACTTGGTTTCATGAGTTAAGATGCCTAAAATCACTATTGGCGTTCCTAGAGGGCTCTAACTAAGTGTTTTATGCACTGAGGCTCTATCTAAATTTCATATGCAAAAAACTTCTAACACATCAAGAAGTGTCTTTCTGCATTGTAAATAACATTCCTTTCATGCATGTGAAACATTTTTAATATGGGTCAGCTTTATTCATGAAACTTTATGAACTGTCGTTTTCTGACTGAGAAAAGACGTTTTAGAGCGTTTCCAAGCATGCCTTAGTTTCCTGAGCTGAGATGCCTAAAATAAGTATTGGCATTCCTGGAAGGCTCTAACTAATCGTTTTATGCACTGAAGCTCTATCTAAATTTTCATTTTGCAAAACTTCTAACACATCAAGAAGTGTCTTTCTGCATTGTAAATAACATTCCTTTCATGCATGTGAAATTTTTTTAATGTGGCTCAACTTTTTTCATGAAACTGCATGAACTAGCGTTTTCTGACTGAGAAAAGACGTTTTAGAGCATTTCCAAGAATGCCTTGGTTTCGCGGAAACTAAGATGCACAAAATCCTTATTGCGTTCCTAGAGGAGGGCTCTAACTAAGTGTTTTATGCACAGAGACTCAGCAACATAGAATGTATGAAACCTAACATGAGTGTCTTTCTGCATTGTAAATGCTGTTCCTTTCGTACATGTACAGCATTTTTACAATAATGGGTGGGTTTATTCATGAAACTGTAGCAAAGACAAGCGTTTTTCTGACTGAGAAAAGGCGTTTTTAGGCGTTTCCAAGCATGCACTTGGTTTCATGGCTGAGATGCCTAAAACATTTCTAGCAGCGATCCTAGAGGCTAACTAAGCGTTTATGAACTAACAAGTCTCTAACTAAATTTCATATGCAAAAAACTTCTAACACATCAAGAAGTGTCTTTCCTTTCATGCATGTGAAACATTTTTAATGTGGGTCAGCTTAATTCATGAAACTTCATGAACTTTCGTTATCTCACTGACAAAAGACGTTTTAGAGAGTTTCCAAGCATGCCTTTGTTTCATGAGCTAAAATGCCTAAAATCACTATTGGCGTTCTTAGAAGGCTCTAACTAAGTGTTTTATGCACTGAGGCTCTCTCTAAATTTCATATGCAAAAAACTTCTAACACATCAAGAAGTGTCTTTCTGCATTGTAAATAACATTTCTTTAATGCATGTGAAACATTTTTAATGTTGGTCAGCTTTATTCATGAAACTTCATGAACTAGCGTTTTCTGACTGAGAAAAGACGTTTTAGAGCGTTTCCAAGCATGTCTTGCTTTCATGAGCTAGGATGCCTAAAATCACTATTGGCGATCCTAGAAGGCTCTAACTAAGTGTTTTATGCACTGACGCTCTAACTAAAAATGATAGGCATAAAACTTCTAACACATCAAGAAGTGTCTTTCTGCATTGTAAATAACATTCCTTTCATGCATGTGAAACATTTTTAATATGGGTCAGCTTTATTCATGAAACTTTATGAACTGGCGTTTTCTGACTGAGAAAAGACGTTTTAGAGCGTTTCCAAGCATGCCTTAGTTTCCTGAGCTGAGTTGCCTAAAATAAGTATTGGCATTCCTAGAAGGCTCTAACTAAGTGTTTTATGCACTGAGGCTCTATCTAAATTTCATATGCAAAAAACTTCTAACACATCAAGAAGTGTCTTTCTGCATTGTAAATAACATTCCGTTCATGCATGTGAAACATTTTTAATGTGGGTCCGGTTTATTCATGAAACTGTATGAACAAGCGTTTTCTGACTGAGAAAAGACGTTTTAGAGCGTTTCCAAGCATGCCTTGGTTTCATGAGCTGAGTTGCCTAAAATAAGTATTGGCATTCCTAGAAGGCTCTACCTAATAGTTTTATGCACTGAGGCTCTACCTTAATATGAAATGTATGAAACTTCTAACACATCAAGGAGTATCTTTCTGCATTGTAAATAACATTTCTTTCATGCATGTGAAACATTTTTAATATGGATCAGCTTTATTCATGAAACTGTATGAACAAGCGTTTTCTGACTGAGAAAAGACGTTTTAGAGTGTTTCCAAGCATGCCTTGGTTTCATGAGCTGACATGCCTAAAAACATTTCTGGCGATCCTAGAAGGCCCTAACTAAGCGTTTTATGATCTGAGTCTCTAACTAAATTTCATATGCAAAAAACTTCTAACACATCAAGAAGTTTCTTTCCTTTCATGCATGTGAAACATTTTTAATGTGGGTCAGCTTTATTCATGAAACTTCATGAACTTTCGTTTTCTCACTGACAAAAGACGTTTTTAAGTTTCCAAGCATACCTTTGTTCCATGGGCAGATACCTAAAATCCCCACTATTAGAGGCGTTCCTAGAAGAGCTCCTAACTAAGTGTTTATGCACTGAGGGGCTCTATCTAAATGTCATATGCAAAACTTCCCCTGGCTGCGTCAAGTGTCTTTCTGCATTTCTTTCATGCATGTGAAACATTTTTAATGTGGGTCAGCTTTATTCATGAAACTTTATGAACTGTCGTTTTCTCACTGAGAAAAGACGTTTTAGAGCGTTTCCAAGTATACCTTGGTTTGCTGAGCTGAGTTGCCTAAAATAAGTATTGGCATTCCTAGAAGGCTCTAACTAATCGTTTTATGAACTGAAGCTCTATCTAAATTTCATTTGCAAAAAACTTCTAACACATCAAGAAGTGTCTTTCTGCATTGTAAATGACATTCCGTTCATGCATGTGAAACATTTTTAATGTGGGTCGGGTTTATTCATGAAACTGTATGAACAAGCGTTTTCTGACTGAGAAAAGACGTTTTAGAGCGTTTCCAAGCATGCCTTGGTTTCATGAGCTGAGATGCCTAAAAACATTCCTGGCGATCCTAGAAGTCCCTAACTAAGCGTTTCATGAACTGAGTCTCTAACTAAATTTCATATGCAAAAAACTTCTAACACATCAAGAAGTGTCTTTCCTTTCATGCATGTGAAACATTTTTAATGTGGGTCAGCTTTATTCATGAAACTGTATGAACAAGCGTTTTCTGATTGAGAAAAGACGTTTTAGAGCGTTTCCAAGCATGCCTTGGTTTCATGAGCTAAGATGCCTAAAATCACTATTGGCGTTCCTAGAGGGCTCTAAATAAGTGTTTTATGCACTGAGGCTCTATCTAAATTTTATATGCAAAAACTTCTAACACATCAAGAAGTGTCTTTCTGCATTGTAAATAACATTCCTTTCATGCATGTGAAACATTTTTAATATGGGTCAGCTTTATTCATGAAACTTTATGAACTAGCGTTTTCTGACTGAGAAAAGACGTTTTAGAGCGTTTCCAAGCATGCCTTGGTTTCATGAGCTGAGTTGCCTAAAATCAGTATTGGCATTCCTAGAAGGCCCAGATTGAGCGTTTTATGAACTGAGGCTCTTACTAAATTTCATATGCAAAAAACTTCTAACACATCAAGAAGTGTCTTTCTGCATTGTATATAACATTCCGTTCATGCATGTGAAACATTTTTAATGTGGGTCAGGTTTATTCATGAAACTGTATGAACAAGCGTTTTCTGACTGAGAAAAGACGTTTTAGAGCGTTTCCAAGCATGCCTTGGTTTCATGAGCTGAGATGCCTAAAAACATTTCTGGCGATCCTAGAAGGCCCTAACTAAGCGTTTTATGAACTGAGTCTCTAACTAAATTTCATATGCAAAAAACTTCTAACACATCAAGAAGTGTCTTTATGCATTGTAAATAACATTCCGTTCATGCATGTGAAACATTTTAAATGTGGGTCTAGTTTATTCATGAAACTTTATAAACAAGCGTTTTCTGATTGAGAAAAGACGTTTTAGAGCGTTTCCAAGCATGCCTTGGTTTCATGAGCTAAGATGCCTAAAATCACTATTGGCGTTCCTAGAGGGCTCTAACTAAGTGTTTTATGCACTGAGACTCTAACTTAATATGAAATGTATGAAACTTCTAACACATCAAGGAGTGTCTTTCTGCATTGTATATAACATTCCGTTCATGCATGTGCAACATTTTTAATGTGGGTCGGGTTAATTCATGAAACTGTATGAACAAGCGTTTTCTGACTGAGAAAAGACGTTTTAGAGCGTTTCCAAGCATGCCTTGGTTTCATGAGCTGAGATGCCTAAAAACATTTCTGGCGATCCTAGAAGGCCCTAACTAAGCGTGTTATGAACTGAGTCTCTAACTAAATTTCATATGCAAAAAACTTCTAACACATCAAGAAGTGTCTTTCCTTTCATGCATGTGAAACATTTTGAATGTGGGTCAGCTTTATTCATGAAACTTCATGAACTTTCGTTTTCTCACTGACAAAAGACGTTTTAGAGCGTTTCCAAGCATGCCTTTGTTTCATGAGCTAAGATGCCTAAAATCACTATTGGCGTTCCTAGAAGGCTCTAACTAAGTGTTTTATGCACTGAGGCTCTATCTAAATGTCATATGCAAAAAACTTCTAACACGTCAAGAAGTGTCTTTCTGCATTCCTTTCATGCATGTGAAACATTTTAAATATGGGTCAGCTTTATTCATGAAACTTTATGAACTGTCGTTTTCTGACTGAGAAAAGACGTTTTAGAGCGTTTCCAAGCATGCCTTAGTTTTCTGAGCTGAGATGCCTAAAATAAGTATTGGCATTCCTAGAAGGCTCTAACTAATCGTTTTATGAACTGAAGCTCTATCTAAATTTCATTTGCAAAAAACTTCTAACACATCAAGAAGTGTCTTTCTGCATTGTAAATGACATTCCGTTCATGCATGTGAAACATTTTTAATGTGGGTCGGGTTTATTCATGAAACTGTATGAACAAGCGTTTTCTGACTGAGAAAAGACGTTTTAGAGCGTTTCCAAGCATGCCTTTGTTTCATGAGCTAAGATGCCTAAAATCACTATTGGTGTTCCTAGAAGGCTCTAACTAATCGTTTTATGCACTGAGGCTCTATCTAAATTTCATATGCAAAAAACTTCTAACACATCAAGAAGTGTCTTTCTGCATTGTAATTAACATTCCGTTCATGCATGTGAAACATTTTTAATGTGGGTCGGGTTTATTCATGAAACTGTATGAACAAGCGTTTTCTGACTGAGAAAAGACGTTTTAGAGCGTTTCCAAGCATGCCTTGGTTTCATGAGCTGAGATGCCTAAAAACATTTCTGGCGATCCTAGAACGCCCTAACTAATCGTTTTATGCACTGAGGCTCTATCTAAATTTCATATGCAGAAAACTTCTAACACATCAAGAAGTGTCTTTCTGCATTGTAATTAACATTCCGTTCATGCATGTGAAACATTTTTAATGTGGGTCGGGTTTATTCATGAAACTGTATGAACAAGCCTTTTTCTGACTGAGAAAAGACGTTTTAGAGCGTTTCCAAGCATGCCTTGGTTTCATGAGCTAAGATGCCTAAAATCACTACTGGCGCTCCTAGAGGGCTCTAACTAAGTGTTTTATGCACTGAGACTCTAACTTAATATGAAATGTATGAAACTTCTAACACATCAAGGAGTATCTTTCTGCATTGTAAATAACATTTCTTTCATGCATGTGAAACATTTTTAATATGGATCAGCTTTATTCATGAAACTGTATGAACAAGGGTTTTCTGACTGAGAAAAGACGTTTTAGAGCGTTTCCAAGCATGCCTTGGTTTCATGAGCTGAGATGCCTAAAAACATTTCTGGCGATCCTAGAAGGCCCTAACTAAGCGTTTTATTAACTGAGTCTCTAACTAAATTTCATATGCAAAAAACTTCTAACACATCAAGAAGTCTTTATGCATTGTAAATAACATTCCGTTCATGCATGTGAAACATTTTAAATGTGGGTCGGGTTTATTCATGAAACTTTCTGAACAAGCGTTTTCTGACTGAGAAAAGACGTTTTAGAGCGTTTCCGAACATGACTTGGTTTCATGAGTTAAGATGCCTAAAATCACTATTGGCGTTCCTAGAGGGCTCTAACTAAGTGTTTTATGCACTGAGGCTCTATCTAAATTTAATATGCAAAAAACTTCTAACACATCAAGAAGTGTCTTTCTGCATTCCTTTCATGCATGTGAAACATTTTTAATATGGGTCAGCTTTATTCATGAAACTTTATGAACTGTCGTTTTCTGACTGAGAAAAGACGTTTTAGAGCGTTTCCAAGCATGCCTTAGTTTCCTGAGCTGAGTTGCCTAAAATAAGTATTGGCATTCCTAGAAGGCTCTAACTAATCGTTTTATGAACTGAAGCTCTATCTAAATTTCATTTGCAAAAAACTTCTAACACATCAAGAAGTGTCTTTCTGCATTGTAAATGACATTCCGTTCATGCATGTGAAACATTTTTAATGTGGGTCAGGTTTATTCATGAAACTGTATGAACAAGCGTTTTCTGATTGAGAAAAGACGTTTTAGAGCGTTTCCAAGCATGCCTTGGTTTCATGAGCTAAGATGCCTAAAATCACTATTGGCGTTCTTAGAGGGCTCTAACTAAGTGTTTTATGCACTGAGACTCTAACTTAATATGAAATGTATGAAACTTCTAACACATCAAGGAGTGTCTTTCTGCATTGTAAATAGCATTCCGTTCATGCATGTGCAACATTTTTAATATGGGTCAGCTTTATTCATGAAACTGTATGAACAAGCGTTTTCTGACTGAGAAAAGACGTTTTAGAGCGTTTCCAAGCATGCCTTGGTTTCATGAGCTGAGATGCCTAAAAACATTTCTGGCGATCCTAGAAGGCCCTAACTAAGCGTTTTATGAACTGAGTCTCTAACTAAATTTCATATGCAAAAAACTTCTAACACATCAAGAAGTGTCTTTCCTTTCATGCATGTGAAACATTTTTAATGTGGGTCAGCTTTATTCATGAAACTTCATGAACTTTCGTTATCTCACTGAGAAAAGACGTTTTAGAGCGTTTCCAAGCATGCCTTTGTTTCATGAGCTAAGATGCCTAAAATCACTATTGGCGTTCTTAGAAGGCTCTAACTAAGTGTTTTATGCACTGAGGCTCTATCTAAATTTCATATGCAAAAAACTTCTAACACATCAAGGAGTGTCTTTCTGCAATGTAAATAACATTTCTTTCATGCATGTGAAACATTTTTAATATGGGTCAGCTTTTCCCATAAATCTTTATGAACTTTCGTTTTCTTACTGAGAAGAGACGTTTTAGAGCGTTTCCAACTATGCCTTGGCTTGCAGAGCTGAGTTGCCTAAAATAAGTATTGGCATTCCTAGAAGGCTCTAACTAAGCGTTTTATGCATTGAGGCTCTAACTAAATTTCATATGCAAAAAACTTGTAACACATCAAGAAGTCTCTTTCTGCATTGTAAATAACATTCCTTTCATGCATGTGCAACATTTTTAATGTGGGTCGGGTTTATTCATGAAACTGTATGAACAAGCGTTTTCTGACTGAGAAAAGACGTATTAGAGCGTTTCCAAGCATGCCTTGGTTTCATGAGCTAAGATGCCTAAAATCACTATTGGCGTTCCTAGAGGGCTCTAACTAAGTGTTTTATGCACTGAGGCTCTATCTAAATTTCATATGCAGAAAACTTCTAACACATCAAGAAGTGTCTTTCTGCATTGTAAATGACATTCCGTTCATGCATGTGAAACATTTTTAATGTGGGTCGGGTTTATTCATGAAACTTTATGAACTGTCGTTTTCTGACTGAGAAAAGACGTTTTAGAGCGTTTCCAAGCATGCCTTAGTTTCCTGAGCTGAGTTGCCTAAAATAAGTATTGGCATTCCTAGAAGGCTCTAACTAATCGTTCTATGCACTGAGGCTCTAACTTAATATAAAATGTATGAAACTTCTAACACATCAAGGAGTGTCTTTCTGCATTGTATATAACATTCCGTTCATGCATGTGCAACATTTTTAATATGGGTCAGGTTTATTCATGAAACAGTATGAACAAGCGTTTTCTGACTGAGAAAAGACGTTTTAGAGCGTTTCCAAGCATGCCTCGGTTTCATGAGCTGAGATGCCTAAAAACATTTCTGGCGATCCTAGAAGGCCCTAACTAAGCGTTTTATGAACTGAGTCTCTAACTAAATTTCATATGCAAAAAACTTCTAACACATCAAGAAGTGTCTTTATGCATTGTAAATAACATTCCGTTCATGCATGTGAAACATTTTAAATGTGGGTCGGGTTTATTCATGAAACTTTATAAACAAGCGTTTTCTGACTGAGAAAAGACGTTTTAGAGCGTTTCCAAGCATGCCTTAGTTTCCTGAGCTGAGTTGCCTAAAATAAGTATTGGCATTCCTAGAAGCCTCTAACTAATCGTTTTATGAACTGAAGCTCTATCTAAATTTCATTTGCAAAAAACTTCTAACACATCAAGAAGTGTCTTTCTGCATTGTAAATGACATTCCGTTCATGCATGTGAAACATTTTTAATGTGGGTCAGGTTTATTCATGAAACTGCATGAACTAGCGTTTTCTGACTGAGAAAAGACGTTTTAGAGCGTTTCGAAGCATTCCTTGGTTTCATGGAGATGCCTAAAAACATTTTTGGCAATCTTAGAAGGCCCTAATTAAGCGTTTTATGCACTGAGGCTCTAACTAAATTTT
>VONZ01003581.1:0-19338 GCA_012976165.1 Labeo catla
CGAGGTGCTTAGTCTCCGTTCTCGTTCTGCACATAGGAGGTGAACAGAAGCACTTGTGCAGAGCCGTAAAGTCTTGTACTTTACGCCTGTAGAAGTGTCAGCACTGACTTGAATGTCGATGTGTGTGTGTGTGGTAGCTCGTTCTCGCTGAAGACAGGTTACGGCTGATGCAATATGGAATCGCGGACGTGCAGCGCTGTGACGCACTTCGCCGAATGCGCCGAATTCCGCCAAAATTAAAGTCCCCGCGAACTGGAAAAGTGCGTTCGTGCGCATACACAAGTCATTGTCCATTATTCCTGAGCCTTTCTCACATCATTCGTGTCTTGATCCTAGACTGGTTATATAGTCTTGTGTCGTCAGCAGCCTGACCTGGAATTATCAATCACCTGTTGTGGATTCACCCACTGCTGTTTGCTGCTTGTATGAACTCTCACCTGTTTAGTGGATTCCCCTTTCGCCTACACTGTAAAAAACTGTGTTGAGTCAACTTAAAATAATTTGTAACCTGGCTGCCTTCAAATTTTAAGTTCAGCTCAAAAAAAAGTTCATTCAACTTGAGATGTTAAATTATACTAAGTGACAGCTTAGATACTTGAGTTGATTCAACTTAAAATATTAAGGCAGCTGGGTTACTTACCCATCTGTTAAGTTTAACAAACACAAATCTAAATTATTACTTAGCACAACTGAACATTTCAAGTTGACAAAACATATTTGAGTTGACTGAACTTAAAATTTTAAGGCAGCAGAGTAACAAATTATTTTAAGCTGACTCAACAATTTTTTAGTAGTAGTAGTGGAGGGAAGATTCACACCGTTTTTTGACCATTACTCTAGGCTGTTGTACCACATTATGCAAGTTATTTGTATTGGTGAAGGACTGGTTGATTTATTGGCTTTGTGTTTGGATTATTGCCTACTTGGAAATGAAGACCAGTCACTGTAAAATAAATCTACAACAGTGAACATTTTAACAAGTTGGTAGCATGGTTCTAGCATGATTCTAGTATGATTATCAAGTTGTTAGCATGCTGCTAGCATGATTATCATGTTGCTAGCATGTTTTGCAAGTTTCTAGCATGTTTCTAGCATGATTAGCATGTTACTAGCATGTTTCTAGTATGATTTGTAAGTTGCTAGCATGATTTTAGTATGATTAACAAGATAGATAGATAGATAGATAGATAGATGAGTTTGAATGAGTTTGAATGGATTATAAATACAGTACATAGAAGGGAAGTTTGACTGAGTCTCAAAGGATTCTGGGAGTTTTGACAGTTGGAGTTTGAATAGTGTTGCTCATTTGAACATTCTGTCAATGTAAGTTGATAGGATTTTTCCGAGTTTTAGTCATCAGTTTCAGGAAAACCGTAAGTCCGATCAGTTAGAAAATATATAGCAACTGACTTCAGACCAGTCTGAAGATCTGGGCTGAGTTTGGAGTTTGTAGAGTTAAAGCTCGAGGAGGAGGAGAAGTCAGAAATTTTAGTCTCAGAAGAAAAATAATAACTGTAAGTTTAAGCTTTCTCAAGCCAACTTAATAATTTTATTTCACAACAACAATTTATATCATGACAAAGGCCCTATGAAATATATTTTAGTAATTTTTGTCAAATTCAGTTTTGTTTGTGAATCTCTGTTTTCCATTAATTTTCTGGATTCTATTTTAATTGTTTCATTACATTTTAATGTTTTTTTTTTCTTCTGTGAAATACCAAAGTTATTTTGGTAAATATTCCTTAAACATTGTATTAATAATATTTTTATTAGTGGTAGTAGTAGTAACTTTACATTACGTAATATATTAATATATTTCTGACTGTCACTGAACTTTTATTTTGATGGGTTGCTGTGAAGACCTTTAGGGTCTTCATTGTATGACCATAGTTTTCTGCAAAAGAAATGTTAAAACACTCATGAAGTGACTCTTAGAGCAGTTCTAGAGATGATGTTCATGTTCATGAGGTTGAAAACACCGCGAGCGTCACACGTTTGTATGTAGTAAACAAAACTGCGCCTCTCGCGCCATTCACTAACACAGACACACAGAAATACGGCTCTTATTAAAATCCTTCTTAAAGTACTGTCCTCTGCAGCTTTCATCGCTCTCACCTTGTGCCTCGTCTGCACCTCTAATTAGTTCATCACATGTGTCCGAGACACTCCCATAAATGGAGGCAGGTAAATTATAAATCTCTACATGTAGGCATACTAATATAGATGTAACGTAGCATTCTCCTTGATTTTATTACAATATAAAATCAAAAAAATAATTTGCTGAATTACTGAATTATTAACTTTGAATAGGATGATGTGTGTATTTTTATTTTATTTTTCTATTATTATTAGTATTATTAGTAGTAGTAGTAGTAGTAGTATTAGTATTATTAGTATTATTTTATTTAGTACTCCACTTCAAAAGCTACATAAATTCTGACATACTTCTCAGAAGCCAAAATAAGTACAATTTTCTGAGTCCCCAAAATGTCATTTAACCGGAGTTTGTGTGTTTCAGTCAGTCATGTGTCCTCATTTTGCAGTTAAGAAGGTGTGTGTGTGTGTGTGTGTGTATGTGTGTGTGTGTGTGTGTGCACCTGGTATTCATCACGTTATGGGGACCAAATGTCCCCACAAGGATAGTAATACCAGTAAATT
This sequence comes from Labeo catla, assembly GCA_012976165.1. Taxonomy (NCBI): domain Eukaryota; kingdom Metazoa; phylum Chordata; class Actinopteri; order Cypriniformes; family Cyprinidae; genus Labeo; species Labeo catla. The sequence continues at coordinate 2,659 of VONZ01003581.1, forward strand.
TTGACCTTGTGGGGACATTTGTGAGGTCCCCATGAGGAAACAGGCTTATAAATCATGCAGAATGAGTTTTTTTTGAGAAAGTAAAAATGTGCACAGTCTCCTGTGAGGGCTAGGTTTAGGTGTAGGGTAGGTGTAGGGCGATAGAAAATACGGTTTGTACAGTATAAAAACCATTACGCCTATGGAATGTCCCCATAAAACATGTAAACCCAACATGTGTGTGTGTGTGTGTGTGTGTGTGTGTGTGTCTTGACTACACGTCATGTCACTTTCACTTTTGTATTTAAACCTGGATTAAAATAATGTTATTTTAAACTTCTGTAAAAAGGCTGAACTTAGGCCACTGTTAACTGTAGAGAGTTTAATGACACACAGCAGCTCACTTACAGTAAAAAGAGTAAATGTCATTTCACACCCGTCAGTCTGATCTGTGTTCAGAGATGATCTCTGCTCTACTGCAGTTAAACTGAGTCTCACATGTTTCCAAACCTCAACAGTGAGATCACAGCTCTGAAACACTGCTTAAGGAATAATTGATGACAGACATGTTTCACTGTTTGTTTTTCTGTAGCTGTTGGTAATCTATGAAAAGATAGATCTAGTTTCTTGTGTATTTGTGCAGTCAGTCACACAACAGCTCTTTCCTCTTTTAAACATGTTTCTAGTGATTTCACAGCATTCAAGCTGAACTCTAATGAAGTCACTCAGTATTTCTGTCACTCAGTGAGTGAAACCGCAGTGACTCCGCCCACTGTGACATCATGTGCTTCTGTTCACACTCGACTGACAAACATTCACAAACATTCAGCAGCGCTTTGATGTTAATCAAATAAAATATATGCTACCGCTTTTTCTTTACGTGAGCTGGTGAATACCAATAAACTCCATCTTTTCTGTTAACAATGGCAGAATTTCAAACAGACAGACAAGTAGATGGATATAGATCAACAGATCGAGTCTAAAGCAGTTTATTTAAGAAATTCTAGGCTACAAAGGCCTAACATAAACCATGGCACATAGAAGATAATCTGATATCTCAGATATCATAATCTAAATAATCTAAATATCTCAGTATTTTTTTTTTTTTATTTTAATTTTAGGGTCATATAACTGCATTCTATAGGCTCCATCACACAGTGAGCTGTTCTCCTGCATCATGTTCATCACCAATCAACTGTATGAATATATAAGATGACCTATACAGGTTAAATGTGTTAATCATTTTCATAACTAACTTATTAAATTAATGTGTTAATTTGACATCACTAGTTAAAACATGCAACCAACTAACAGATGACTCTTTGTTTCATTAAAGGTCTTATGGAATTAAAATAAATGTAATACAGTTCAAATTAATGTTAGTAACTACTTTGTTTGGTTAATTGAGTTAAAACTAGGTTTAATTTATGTTTCTTAAACAGGCTGAAGTAATGCCATTGTTAGCAGCTCATTTGAAGAGAAAAGAGGAAGTGTCATTTCACAAACCTTCAGTTTATTCTGTGTTCAGAGATGATCTCTGCTCTACTGCGGTTAAACTCAACAGTGAGATCACTGCTCTGAAACATGACAACTGCTATAATTAATATGATATTTTAGTTACAAACATGTAGAATGACAAATTAACCATTTCAGCATTATAAGAAAGCCTTGACTCTGAAATAGATGCAAAAGATCACTGTAAAACTTCATAAAGACAGAGTTTGTTTGACTAAATGATGATTTCATAATCACTATTATCATAAACATTTGCAGAAATACAACAAAATTTTGTTCACTGAGAGTGATTATTATTATTATTTGTGTGTGTGCGTGTGTGTGTGTAAATACATCTTTGAAAACAGCAATCATGAGTCTCATGGTTCAGGTGAGATTCAGAGCAAATATCAGCAGTAACAGTGTGAAGATCAGTCAGAATATGATGCTGATTCAACACTCGTCCATCATGCAGTGATATAGTGTCAGTCAAATAAACACTCAGCCAATCAGATCAGAGGAAGTGAACAAACACAGGAAGAGCTGATAGTATTTAAAGAAAGAGTTGAGAGCATATAATGAAGAGGAAGACTGACAGAAAGAGAAAATGGCTGATAAGTGTCATTTGTGTCTGCTGGGACTGATCATTCTCTCTTCACTTCTCACAGGTAAACAAATCTGTGTTATTTTGTTTTGAGTCTTGTCATTTTTGTGCTGGTATGTTTTTTTTTTTTTCGTTAAAATATCAAACGTACTTGTGTTTCAGGTACCAGTGGAGTGGATGATGCTCATGTGTTCATCAGTTCTGGTGAAAATGTCCGTCTGCCCTGTAATAATGATCTTCCTGACTGCAAATCAACTACATGGATCTATAACAGACATTCAGCAGCAGTTGAACTGATTGGTTTAGGGAAAAAGACGAAAAACACAGAGAGACATGAGAGACTGAGTCTGGGGTCTGACTGCTCTCTGAACATCAAGAACATCATAAAAGAAGATTATGGATCTTACATCTGCCGACAATATGTGAATGACAAACAACAAGGAAATGATACACGTGTTTATCTGCATGTTCTTCATGGTAATTTTACGATTATGTGGTCAATTTAAAAAAGTACAAATTCTTAATTTAAACTTTCATGATGATTGAAAAGTGTGTGATTTGTGTGTTATTTTGTGTTTCAGTCTCTTCATCATCCTCACAGACTGAGGTCAGTGCAGGCAGCTCTGTGACTCTCTACTGTCAGTTGTATTCATATTCATATACTGGAGTCTCTTGTGATGATTGGATCCATTCTGAGGGAATTCAGCTGTTCTGGGTGAATCAGGCTGGTGTTAAACTGACAATATCAGATTCCAGATATCAGATATCAGCTCCAGGACACTGTATCATCACTCTGACTACAACACTCCTGAATGAAGATGACAACAGAGAGTGGAGATGTGAAGTTACTCACAGAAATCAAGTCAAGACCTCAGTCACATATACTATCAAGAAACCAGGTAAGAAAATAATCTCATCAATTACTTCAGACCCTCATAATGTCAGTATAAGTAAGGACTATTAGTATCAATGAAGCAGAACAAATGTAGGAATAAAAGCTTCTTTCAGTCTGACAGAAGAGAAACTCAAATCAATTTTAAAAGCCCAAGAAGTGCTGCTGTAAATAATGAAGAAATTAAAACTTAACAGCAAAAACTAACATTTTATATAATGTGATCATCAAAGTTAAAATATAATCTGAACTAACATTCATCCTTTACAGCTCAAGATAAAACAACGACAGCAGTGATTCCAGTCCACATCACAAAATCAACTACAACAACAGCAGTAACTTCTACACGAGGTACAGACAAAATAAATAAATAAATGAAATAATAATAATAATAATAATAATAATAATAATAACTTTTTACTGTTGTCAGTTTTACTGAATCCTCTCTTGTCCGTGTTATTTAACAAATGCACATAATCACTTAAGTAAAATCGAAAGAGTTGAAATAAAGTGATGAAAATTAAGTGTTATATTTTGCATTTTTGAGTAAAGGTAAATCTGTTTGTGTTTAATGTTCAAATGTTGTTTCTGGTGTTTTGAGGAGTTTGTGTTGTTGAAGTTTTGTGGTTTTCATTGTGCTGAAGGGGGGAGCTCGTGGTTTGGTTGTAGATGATGACGATGGTGTTTGTTGTTTAATGCAGTGAACATGGAAGTGCTGATGTTAATGCAATGATAAACAGTGTTTTATTTGTTCACTGCATATGATCTGTTAGCTGCAGATTTGAACTGAAGTCAGTATGATTAGCTGGTTTTGTGATTGGAAACTGTATACAAAGAGCATCAGTCTGAAGAAAAAAAAAAACTAAATATTTCATTTTAATTATAACATTGTCTGGTAAAACAAACTATACAATTTTATTTTTTTTTTTACCTTCAGAGCCTTTGTCCAGTGTTCTTAAGTTTCTCTACTTCTGACGTCTTAATTATGGATTGTACAATCTTAAAATGCTGGGTTATTTTTTTCACCCAAACACTGGGTTGAGTCTGTTGGTTGATATGCTGGGTTGTTGTTTTTTTCCAGTGTTGGGTAGTTTTTGTGTTACAGTCATTAGTGTCTTGGTCAATCTCACTGACCGCCGAAACTATACACCCCTCCCCCTCCCTCCAACGAAACAACCCAACACAGACTTACTTCAGTTGTTGGGTTACGGTCAGAGCACAGGCTTTTTTCATCCTCTACAGGAGAGAGCGGTTCTCATCGCCGCCTGATTGCTGCACTTCTTCAGAGAAATAAAGGTTTGTAAACATTTTATTTCATTTATAAACTCTTTACTGTGCTGTAAATGATATTATTGTATGCAACACAACATACAAGAATGAGATTTCAGTCTGTTGAATGAGTTTCACATGATGGAAATGTAATTTTTCTTGCATAATATAAAATAATTTTATTCATTATAACACTGAATGTAATTTATTTTGTTGTTAAAGTATGTTCTCTAATGTCAGTACTGTTTGTTTATGGGCAGGTTATGGAGTCACAACATCTTTCAACTATGAGTCAAACATGAGGCGACGGCCTGACATTCACAGTTCCCCCGGTGAACAGCAGCCCATCACGACTCAGATTACAGAGAACAGTTGGATACACTTGAATTAAAATGTTTAAATGTTACACTGAATTAAATATATATATATATATATATATATATATTTATTTATTTCTAAACTTCTCATTAAATGTATTGAATGTATGTAATATTGTAATCTATGCTGTATTCACTCAAATAAATTCAATTTGTCTTTTTTGTCCATGGCTGTTTTTGTCCTTATTATTAAATGTTCACCTTTTGATTATTGTTGTGGCCTCTAGTAATTTTGTGTTTGATTTTTAATGTCCAGCCCTTGTTAATGCTTTTTTTTTTATTTTTTAATGGTGATTTTTAAACAATAGTTAACTAGATAGTTAAATAGAACAACCTGACATGTTGGGTAAAAACATTTAACCAAACCAGCTGAGTCAAAGTAACCCAGCATGTGTTCTGTCTAATATTTACCCAGCGCTGGGTTGTGAAATTTAGAGTGTAAAATCATTTTTCGCAGTATAAGAAAATTTTTTACAATAGTGATATATATCTCAATATAATTTTTTATTTTTTATTTTAATTTTTTTGGCTGTGGCTATTTTCATTAAGTGAAAATAACAGGATTTTCTGATATTTATATTACTTATTGCAAATAAGTAGTTTATTTAGTGTAAATAGCTTTTTCCAAAAAGGCTGATTATTCACATTTAGTTTAAATAGACACTCCCATTTTCTTTCAGCCAGCAGATATTTACACTAAGTGTGAGCATCAATTAGATGTTATTTACACTAAGTTCAAATAACTATAGATTGTATTTGAATTATGTAAAAATAGCAGGATTTTCTATTTATTCTACTTATTGTAAATATTGTCAATATCTGCACCTCAGTATTGTAGTACATTATAAAACAGTATGCAGTAATAACTTATAGAGTGTAAAATTTTATTTTAATTCAAATTATTAAATGGATGTCACCATATTGGGAAAATAAAGCCTTCTCAACATCTATTCTAACCCTACCCGATACTTTATTTTCAACTTTTTTATTATTTCCTTCATTTTTATTAAAAAAATAATGCTTTTCTAATGTGATATGAAATTTGAAAAGGGAGAAAAAAAGTTTGCCAAAAGGTGAAATCGAACCCTGGTTGATCGCGTCAAAAGAAGCATCACATACACTTTACCATCTGTGTCATTGACACTTGTTGATTAATAACTGTCTTTTGTAATGTTGTCAATCCCAATCACATGTTGTTGGGTGGAGTTAGTGTAAACAACCTCTGCCAACATTTTTATTATTGGAATTAAAAATTATAACAGAAAAGCAAATTACCAACACAATGGAACAAAATAAAAAAAATAAATAAACATTTACATTTTTCAGCTTTATTTAATGTGTAGTAAGAAATGAGACAGAAATTGTATATATAATTATACACTAATTATAACTAAAACACTGCATAGTCTTCACTGTATGAATCAAATGTGAATCGATTCTTATTAAAGATCCAAAAGTGATTCAGTCAAGTGAGTGATTTTCTTTGCTGTCCCTTTAAGATGCCCTGCACCTTTATTTAACACATAACCAACTGGGTTTACATGTTTACATCACACTACAGGCTTTTTAATCTAATTATGTGTTTATTTGACCATTCAAGTGCAATAAGACACGAAAGAGATCAAAATTTGTGATTGTGTGCTGTTTGAGAGAGACGTGTTCTGCTTCAGCTGTGTGTCAGTCAGCACGAGCCTCGGATTGAGTTCTTCATTAGATTAATAACTCTAATTAACATCTAACACATCCCACACTTTATAATCTCATTCATTAAAGAGGAGGTCATATGGGATTTAAAAAAATATCTTTTTTTTTTCTGCAGTTTGTAACGTAGCTCTCCTTCAATGTAAACAGTCTGCAAAGTTGTTAATCAAAAAAGTGCACAGTTAATAAAGATATTGTCACTCAAAAAAAAAAGAGATGAATCTGAATTGTTTTGAGTCATCAGTTGATGAACACTCTGCCCACAAACACAAGGTGATTTTTCCACTAGTTAGTGTGCTTACATTGTGTGTTCTGCGCTGTTTTTTTTTCTGTGCTTTGTTGAAAGATGATGATGTGAAGAATCTGTGATTAAAATATTTTTTTTCATGATACCACAGCAGTACAATTTGAACATTTTGTTGTGTGCTGTCATTTTACAGAGGACTGCTTCTCTAATCTTGACGAGTTCAACAGGAGAATCAATAAATGCTCGTCCATTAAAAATAAACAAGTGTCTACAGTTTACAGTTTAGCAGCTAAACTTTAGCTATGGGCTCGATTTGCTTCCATTGTATACGGAAAGACCGATCACAATAGACTTGGCCAGCTGACCAATCAGAGCAGAGTAGGTTTATGGAGGGGAGGGGCTTATAGACCTTAAGCTCAGAACTGCTTCGAACGAATCGTTTTGAAATCATTGCAAAATGATTCTTATATTAAATGTATATTATGAAAAAATTACACTGTTTTCTGACCTTAGATTCATTTAAACCTGTTGTAGGGGAATCCAACACAATAGTAGGGCATTTTAAATACCATATGACCTGCTCTTTAATGTTTTTTTTAATTTTTTTTTATCAATCTTAGGTGCATATAACTTAAAACTTGCAAAATAACCACCCAACGCTGTAACCCCTCTCTTCCCAACAACTGTCACTGTAAACACTGATAATGAAACACAAAATGCATGTCATAATCATCAAGTATGAAAATATGGTTTTAATGTTCTGCACTATTATGATGTATCTGAATGTTCATCTTCTGCAGCTCCAGTCACTTCAACACTGATTCCAGTCAGCAGATCAAACTCTGAGACGACTTCAAGACAAACTACAGCAGCAGCTCCTGCACAAGGTTCATCATCACTGACACACATCAGCAGTTTTTCTCACAAACTGGTTTAATCATCATGTCAGATCTGTCAGATTATGAGTCATGAACATAATGTTTTATTGTCTGATGTAACTCTCAAAATAATCATAACTAGTGATTAGTTGCATTACCTGCCCTAAATCAGCTGTAACAGTCTGACTGTCATTGTTTGATGCGGAACAGGGATGTAAAGGATAGGAATATCTCTGATTGAGTGATTGAGGTGTTGTGTTGCTGGATGTAATAATGAACACAGTGGTTGTCATTTACTCTGAGCCGCTGAAGATGCAGTAGATTACATTTGTTTGTGAAGGGAATGCACCTCCTAATCTACATATATCCGTCTATGTACGTGTGAATCATTCATGATCCAGCTTCACTTACAGCAGAAGTGAGTATAAGGGTTTTTATGAATCTCTGCTATCACTTTTCCTAATAACGTGCTAGTTAGCAAGTTTCGCAGTTAAATGTGCTAAATGCGGCTAAAGTAAACAATCTCTCAGAGCAGCAGAGAGAAGAGAGGGGCGGGGCGAGCAGAGCTCATTTGCATTTAAAGGAAACATCCATCAGAATGGGTCGACTCATTTTGACAGGGTAGAACGTGTGTTGTTTTACGCTACCATTGAGAATTTTTAACCAAAGTATATTGTAGACTTTTCATTAAGACCCTGAAGAATCATATCATCTTGTGGAAAATGGGCATCCGATGACCCCTTTAACCAATCACACTTAGATTCTATTCATTGGCACTCACAGGTGCGTTTACATGGAGCATTGTAATCGGTTTAAAACTCCAATCTGAAAAAAAAAACATTTGTTAAACAAAACTTAAATTCTTCCATGTAAATGCATTAAACAGATTACTTTGCGTCTATGTCAAGCAGGACAGGTGTTGCACCAGTGGGGGGCATTCATGTGCCGTTCCCCCCTGTCCATCCTCTCCCCTCTTTGCTAAACATGAAAGATTTCAAAAACTAAAGTGAAAACCGGTAAAACAGTGTGCAAAAAAAGGTGACTGCACGCGATTGCAGAATTCATGCTTTGATTCATTGTTCAGCAACTCTTGGTAAGAAATTGTGTATTTGTTCCATTCAAGTACAGTAAAACTGCAGATTCTCTCACGCTCACTCATGTTGCTTCGAGAGGGGTATAACTACAGCCTGGAGATCTACAAATGGGGGCAGGAGCTCCAAAATGGGGTGGGCACTTCAAAATAGGGTGTGGCTTCCTCCCTTTGACAGACAGACACATGACACACATGCGCAAATTTTCCCCCCGATCCACTTCAGCGCAAACTCCGCCCCACAGCCGATTGTAAACATTTTATTGGTTGTGTCAATCACAGTGTTGATTTCCTACACTATGCTACACAAATGCTGACCCCTAAACCCACCACACACCTGACCCTAACCTTAACCAGTGAAACTGACTGCACAGCAGGATTAGCACTGAATAGTGTGGCAGATAAACCGTTAATAAGATTTTGCGATATGAGATCGTTGGGCCGTTCTGTAACTCCCCAACCAGACCTCACCAAAAAATCTGACTTTTTTAGTTACATCCAGCGTCATTACACCCTCCTACCCTGTGAATTTCAAGCCCCGGGACACCTCCATTGCTTAAAACAAAGTGATAGAGTAAAACCTTTCCCCTGCGCTTCACTGGGACGACTCGTGGGTGATTCCTGTTTATATCAATAACCACTGGTCACGAGCTTTGGGGCTCTGCTCTCACTGAGCATATTTATTTATATAGCATAGTTTATTTTATTTGAGATCAACTACAAACACTGTTTAATTTACAAAGTTAGTTTTGAAATGTAAGTCAATAACAATAGGCCGAAGCCAGAGCCAATGGGGAAAGTTGGGCGGGAAGTTGCAGCTCATTTTTATAAAAACACCCCTGAAACCGCAAACCTGCCCCAAAATGTACACTTTTCAACACGTTATAATAAATGATCTGTATTGTATTTGGATCTGAAACTTCACGGGCACATTCAGGAGAGCCATACAATTAATATTACATCTTGTAAAAAGGGGCAAAATAGATGTCTTTTTTAGTAAAAGAAATGACTTAATGCTGATTTTTCTTTTTCCATTACAACAACAACACTGAATGCAGACAACACAACAATATCTCTGAATCACGGTATGTATATCATCCTCATTTCAGACACTAAATTCGCACTAGAATCAGTATCTAAATGTAGTGAATCCTCATGAATCCTCTGAATCTGTTTTTCTTTTCTTTTTCATGATAAATACAGATAATTATGCTCTTAAATTGACCATTTTATTTGTAGTTTGTTGTTTTTCTATATGTTGTTAAACACAGTAATGCTGAATGTGTGTCTCTGTATCGTCTCAGTGATTGTGATTGTTGTCGTCGCTTCATTCGCTGTTCTCCTTCCTGCTCTGATTCTTTGGCTGATTTGGAAAAAAAGAGCCGGTGAGTTTTTAGAGTTTTTCATATTCTGGTACAACAGACAAAAACATCTGACTTAGTATTTACAGATAAAATGAGTTCACACAAATAATGTTTCTATTCTGCAGCACTAGAATTCTGTTAGACTCTTTTAGAAATCGATTGGTTTGTGTGTTTGATCATAACTATTCTCATGACATTATTTTTCAGGTGTCAGAAGAGCGACTGATGACTCTGTGGTGAGTTTTGTAGGTTGATCATGAGCTGTTAGTGTCCATGAGCTCCACAGACGACTGACTCTGAAATATCACACTCTTATTAGTCACATCAGATCAGGACAAGTTACTGTATTTCTACTGTTTCTGCTCTAAAGCTCACAGATAGAAATAAATATAATGGAAACAATGACACAATCAACATTTGTATTCATCCTGTGCCCAGTGAACAATATGATTCATCTTCAGTGATTTTGTGAATGTTTTCATATCTGTGTATATTTGACAGTTACTGTGGTAATTTTCCTGTCATGTTACAGTAGGATCTGTCGTCCTAACCTCATGTCTGTGTAATAGATTTTCACTAAACCTGTAGGATTTACACATACTTTACTTTAACATTTGCAGCTCCTGAGATAAATAATTAGTCTGCTTCACACAGTAGTGATGGATGGGCCTTTAATAACTTATTTTCATTGATGTTTAGGAGCAGACAGATGATGTGACTTATACTCAAGTTACTGTGAACAAGAAAAACCGAGATAAAAAGAACAAGGTGAGCAAACACTTCCTCAACATGACATATATCAGTTTATTATATGCAGTTCTTCTAAATGTGTCTTGAATTGAGCTCAAACAACATGCTGTAATGGTTGTGTGTTAAAACAGTAACTGTGATGTTGATTCAGGTTCGCTGTGATGATAAAGTGACTTACGCTTCCATCAGAGGAGCAGAAGCTGGAGCTCAGGAAAACTGCAACTTTATGCCGCTGTGAACAAGAACCATCACAAATCAGACAAATAATTACACAAAACCACATATTATATACTTGACTCCTAGCGGTTTTGTTTAGTGCCATTATAAATACTGTCAGTGTCATAGTTGCAAGCCTGAAGTGGCCCAAATGTATCAAATCACATGTGGGTCTCTGTAGGCAAAGATGTGGTGTTGATGATAAATGTGGACCACCTTTGGCGAAAATGTGGCATGATTGACAAAGGCTCATTGAGGTGTAAACCAAATGTGGTCCACATATGTTTCAGCAAATGTGGCCCAGTTATCCTAAAACATATCTGGGCCAGTTTTGGCAAAGAAAGGGCGCAGTCAGGACTCACTAATCAGTGTGTAAGCCTAACATTTGACATGGCAAATATGCCCCATATATTATAAAACAGATCAGGGCCAATTCTGGTTTGGATGTAGCATTTGACACTGACTAACTGAGATACAAGTTTTAAATTGTAAATATGGCCTAATAAAATTTGGCTACTTTTAGTACGATCATAGGATGCAACAGTTCACTGATACAGGCTGATCTGGATATGAGTCTTAAGAAGGCTACAGTACATAGCAATTCTTTTTTAAAACATGCTTTTTTGATGCACCATTTCCTTTGTTGTGTTGATTGTATTATTCAGTTCATTTGTGCCTAGTTAATTAACCTTGTTTTGTCTGAGTACTTATGTTCACTTTGATGTGATCACTTGTTGGATTTACCCTTGTTGGATTAAAGACTTATGATATATAATGTTTTGTCTTCATTGTGTGCTCTTTAACACAGCATAGTCGTGACACTTATAGATTTACTATGTATAGAGTCTGAGTGAGAAGCAATTAGGTTCAAACTTGTGAAGAACTGTTTTTAAAGTCTTGGAATGTGCCTTTGAATGTTTATCTGTGACATCTGCTTGTGCAAAACTTCTGTTGGGATGATTTTACCAAGTAGGAGACATTTCTGGAACTTATTTAAACAGTTTTTAATTTCTCTTTACAATATGCTTTGCGTATTGTTGATGTATAACTCACTTAAGGCTTAATGTGGCCCAGATAATGTATATTTCTGGTTTATTTGGTTTATGATTAGCTAAAATGTGGCTGTGCGGTGGCCTGTTTGTGGACCACTGCCAAAATGCCCCTATTCTATTCAACATGTGGACCACATGAGGAATGTGAGGAAGACCAGGGTTAGATTAAAAACGAACTGTGGCCCACATTAGGGCAAGTTTTGGTTTATTTGGTTGGCTTATGCAGCAATGCTAAGGCTTACTTGAGACCAAAATCTGGCAAACTAGAGTTAACCACCCAAATGTCACCATTTACAGTATGTGGGCCAGAGCAAGGTGTTGGATCTGAGCCAGAATTAAAATCAATATTGTCCAGATTATGCCAGTTATGGTTTATTTTATTTATTTTCATGGCTGACATTGGACCTTCGTTTGGTTTGCTTGGCGCTCTAATCTGGCAAACAGGAGCAAACTGCACAAATGCCATCGTTCCACGTGGTATGTGAGTCAGATGAAAAGGTGTCAGGTGTGGGTCTGATCTGGGCCTCAGGAATTTTTTCTATCTGGGTTGTTGGATTTTAGCTGTTGGATTGGATCAGATCTTAAAAATTTACAATAAGGGTTGTGAATTTGGATCAGATCACAAAATCCAATCTTGATTTTGATTGGGATCAAGTTGTCAGTTTGTGTTGTTCAAAACTTTTTAGTAGATTGTGATGCCTTTGATCCAAATCAGGATTATACTGATCCCAGCAGAAGGATGCATTTCAGCAACAAAAATTAAGTAAAACTTTAAAACTGGTCCAAAAATACAACATTTGTTACCCATCTCATGTCTTTCCCACATCTGAAAAAAAAGTGTGTATCTGAGTCATTGTCATCCAATCCAATTTTGCTCTGAAAAAGCAGCAGAAAAGTATGATTACCTGATCCTGGAAAGTAAAATGGGATTTCCAAATCCATGTCATTCTGATCCAGATTAAGTTTTCGAACAACTGGTCTCTATTGTCTCAAGCAGTTAATTAATTGTCAGTTTGCACTAATTATGAGAACAGACAAAAATACATGAAGTGTTTATCACAATATCACACATTGATCATTTGGTGTTTGAATTGTTTGAGCAGCTGTTTGTAATATTATGTTTTATTTGTCAATGTATAAGCCCATTGATTATCTGTTGGTTTGTTTTCCTCCTCTTGACCTATAGTTTCTCCCTCATGTTTGATTGTACATTTGATTAATCTGTGTCTCATTAATTCCCTCGTTTAGTTCTCTACTTAAGATCTGTTTAGTTTTGTCCGGTGTTCTGTCACCATACACGTCACGTACACTTTACAGTATTTTGGGGGTGTTGACCTCACAGTTTGGAAACATGTTATTGCTGATTGTGAGAACTCAGTTTGTTTGACCGCACTGGTTACTAAAGAAGAGGAACTGACATCTTAACTCACGCAAAACATAATCATTTTTTTTTTTTATTTATTTTTTTTTTTTGGTTATTTACACGACAGTGGGGAAAAAAAAGAAAAAGGTTGCAAAGCACAGTTTTTTCAGAAAAGGCTGATGTTTCTGTGTGAACTAAAAAAATAAATGTATAAATGGAACAAATTGTGAAAACAGCATTGTGTTCATACATAGTATGTGTTCAGACATCAACTACTGGCCTGGCAAACACAATACAGCACAATTAGTCAGTTTTAGTCGTGGATCTGTGTGAACGGAGGTTGTTATGACAAAGTTGTTGTCTGTGTTCAAATCTTGTCATCACTGAATCATTATTTTTCTGTTTATATCTGTAATGCACTAAATAAATAAATTGTGACTTGACCTTTGTTAGTTTGTGTGTTGTATTCATACTCTTTGTGTAAACTTTTGTCTGGTTTTAATTGATCATGGTGACTGTGGGTCGAACACTTTGTGTGACATTACATGTTTCCTGTAGTATTTCCAGAGCTGTGATCTCACTGTTGAGGTTTGGAAACATGTTACTGTGATCATCTCTGAACCCACATTAGACTGATGGTGTGAATCTGGACACTCATGCTGCTCTTTATGAGACTGTCTGTCTGAACACAGGAAAGAAAGACTGACAGAAAGAGAAAATGGCTGATAAGTGTCATTTGTGTCTGCTGGGACTGATCATTCTCTCTTCACTTCTCACAGGTAAACACATTTCTACATGCTCTTTAAAGAGTTCAATATAAATACACACACAGATAAATGTTTTATTAGAGCTGGTCTGGTGTTGAGATTGTGAATGAGTTTCTCTGTTCAGGTTTTATTCTTCCTGATATTCATGTTCTGATCTCAGAGTCGCATTTACAAACACGATTTTGTTCTGAATGCACTGACATCTGACACTGAGAATGACCGTATACAGTATACGGTAGTCAACAGTTGAAGTGGATCAAAAAAAAGTTAATCAAAGTTGTCCTAAGACAAGAACAGGTATTCTTTTTGGTTTTGGAACAAATTTAATGAAAGGTCTTGATCCACTTCAAATGTTGACTACTATATATTCATATAGTGGAGTCTCTTGTGATGATTTGGTCCAGTCTGAGGTAATTCAGCTGTTCTGGGTGAATCAGGCTGGTGTTAAAACTGATATCAGACACCAGATATCAGATATCAGCTCCAGGACACTGTATCATCACTCCTGATATGACGCCTGAATGAAGATGACATTAGGCCACAGTGGGCAGCTGTGGCCCAATGGTTAGGGAGTCAAGCTTGTAACCAAAAGGTTGCGGGTTCGAGTTCCTGGTCTGGCAGGGATTGAAGGTGGTGGGATTGAATAGCCAGTGCTCTCTCCACCCTCAATACCACGACTGAGGTGAGTCCCTTGAGCAAGGCACTGCTCCCCAGGCGCCGCAGTGATAGCAATCACTGATAGTCACTGTCAAGAGTTCAGGTGAGAAAACAATCTCATTAATCATTTTAAATTCTCATAATGTCAATGACACTAAGGACTGTGATTAGTAACACTAATAACTGAAGCAGAACAAATGAAGGAACAAAAGCTGCTTTCAGTCTGACAGAAGAGAAACTCAAATCAAGTTTAACAGTCCAAAATGGGTTGATGTAAATAATAAAGAAACTGAAGCTTCATAAGAAAAAATAACATTTTATGTAATTTGATAAAGTTAAAATATATTCTGAACTAACATTCATCCTTTACAGCTCAAGATAAAACAACAGCAGCAGTGATTCCAGTCCACATCACAAACTCTCAGGATCCCTTGATTACAAACACACACAAAACTAAAGGTACATCATTACAGTCTTTCTTACATCAGTGCTTTGCAGTGCATAATGCTATGAGTTATTTTGTTTGTTAACTAAATAAAATATGATTGTCATATTCTGCTGTGATTCATATGAACTAACATTCATCCTTTACAGCTCAAACTGATTCAGTGACAACAGTGATTCCAGTCCACATCACAAATTCAACTACAACGACAGCAGTAACTTCTACACAAGGTACGAGACAAAAATTCACTGTTGTCACGTTTACTGAATCCTGTCTTGTCCGTGTTATTTAACAAATGCACATAATCACTTTAGTTAAATTGAAAAAGTTGTTAATTGAAAATGAAGTGTTATATTTTGCATTTGAGTAAAGGTAAAGACCCATTTGTGTTTAACGTTCAAATGTTATTTCTGGTGTTTTGAGGATTGTGTTATGTTGAAGTTTTGTGGTTTTCATTGTGCTGAAGGGTGGAGCTCGTGGTTTGGTTGTAGATGACAACTAGGTGTCACGTAACGTGGAAGGAAAGGGCGAACGAAGATGACGTTCAAGATAAAGTCTTTATTATAATCCACAAATAGGTTCCAAGACAGGTAAATCCACAGGCAGGGTAGCATACATACATTCATGTAGACATTGACGAGACCGAACGACAAACACAGAACTAAATGCAACTTATGTAGACAAGTGATAACGAGGAACATAATTAAGGCACAGGTGAAACAAGGTTAACTAATTAGGACACAATGAGGGCATGAAGAACCAAATATGGGCACAGCAGGGAGAAACCAACAAAAACAGTCCAAGGGGTGTTACATTACTTTCCCCTCTCGTAAGGCGTGACTTCGCCCCGTGGAAAAAACAAAAACAAAGGAGTGGACGTGGGATGGCAACAGAAAATCATGGTTGGAGGAGGCTTAGGTGGAGGACAGACTCCCGGGAGGAGGACAACAAACAAAGTCGATGGTGGAGATGACGGAGGGAGGAGACAGAAGGGACCCGGAGGAGGAGGAGCCAAGTGAGACCCAGGCTGCAGCCATGATGGTAGCCTGGGTGACACCGAGGATCCAGAGGGCCAAGGCGGAGCCCAAGGCTCTGGAGACCGAGCCGGAGCTCCGGAGGTCCGCGGTGGAGCCGGAGTGACAGAGGATTGAGCTGGAGCCGGAGGGAGGGAGGAGCCCAACGGAGCCAGTGGGACAGTGTGGCGAGGTGAAGCCGGAGGAGCGGAGTCCTGAGGCGATGGCAAGACGACGGCCGACGGCGAAGGTGGAGACGAGGGAGCTGAGAGCTAGGGTGGAGCCGCAGGGTCAGAGGGCCGAGGCGGAGTCCAGGACAGGCGAAGACGTGGGATCCTCCAGCCATGACGCCGATGGAGACTGGCAGACCCGCAATGAGCCCACCGCACAGATGGTGGGCTGAGGGGCTGTCAGGAAACAGCGGTGGCAGAGCTGAAGCAGCAGGGCTGCTAGATGGAGATAACTGAGGGAGGGTGGGTGGGAAGACAGGCAGGTAGACAGTTCAAGGTAGACAGATTGTTC
>VONZ01003582.1:0-19335 GCA_012976165.1 Labeo catla
TCAGACTTGGGCACTAGAATACATGGTGAACTCCATGGACTTTGACTAGGAATCGCCAAACCATGCTCTAATAAATTTGTAACCTTAGATTTCATGGCTTCTCGTTTCTTTGGGTTTACTCTGTACGGATGCTGTTTAATTGGCTTGCTATCTCCAACATCAATATCATGGCTCAAAACTGTAGTCTGGGAAGGAACATCAGTTAAATGTTACAGATCTAAATGCAGATCCCTCAAAACAACTGAATTTTGCAATTGTGCACTCAAAGTTTGGGCAAATTTTTCTACCAGTCCATCATCCTCAGGACATTCAGCAGGCAGAACAACGGCTGTAGACACTGGTTTCACAACAGAAACATCAGCATTTGCATTTTGTGCGACGTACAGTTATGGCCAAAAATATTGGCACAAAAAATTGTTCCAATTTCAAATGTTTTGGTATTCATGTGCTTATTGCTTTTGTTTGCACTGCAACAACACGAAACAACAGAGAATAAAAGTCAAACTTGATAAAATTTCACATAGAACTCAAAAATGGAATGGACAAAATTATTGGCACCAAGCATGTGATGCTCCTGTAATTTGTATTTAGACACACCTGTGGCAAGTAACAGGTGTGTGCAATATAGTAATCACACTTGCAACCAGTTAAAATGGAGAAAAGTTGACTTAACCTTTGTGTTGTGTGTCACACTGAGCATGGAGAAAAGAAAGAAGTTTAAAGAGTTGTCTGTGGATTTGAGAGAAAAAATTGTGGAAAAACATGGGCAAACTCAAGGCTACAATCCATCTCCAGAGATCTTAATTGTGTCCACTGTGCGCAATATCATCAAAAGGTTTTTGGGGTCGCTTTGCTGTTTCTGGCACTGGATGCACCAAAACATTTGCAACTGCAACAATTTTCTGACAGAACTGCAAGGGTGCCAATATTTTTGGCCATGACTGTATGAGTATGTTTACACACACTGCTCTTACTGCAACAGTGTTCTTAATTTACCAATAGAAGACTAAAGCTGAAATCTTGTGGTTTATCTTAAGGTAATTTTTAATTTTTTACAGTTTATTTCTATTATAAATATATATGTTGACTTGCCTACCGATCAACACAATCATTATTAAACAGCGCTACTAGATCCAGTGAAGAGAGATTACTGACTGAATGAAAGACAGAAAATAAGATTACACTCTGAAAGCTGGGTTAAAAACAACCTAGCGCTGGGTAAAATATGGACATACCCAGTGATTGGGTTGTTTTGACCCTGCGGTTGGGTTAAATGTTTAACCCAACCTTCTGGGTAGTAACCCAACAGCTGGTGACGGGACTGCAAGTGACAGGTTGCAGGTAGCAGAGAGTGCAAGTGGCCATTGCGAGTGACATCGTAACTGTTGTAAAATGTTGAGAGATTCAATTTAAAAAATAACAAATAAATAAAATAAAATAAAAATAAAAAAGACTCCAAGTGACGTCAGATGGTAGTGCAGGTGTTTGAGAGTGCAGGTCTGAAAATGCAAGTGCATGTCTGCAACCAGACCCTTCTCAAAATTTGTGAAGTGAGTTCTGACACTGGAGGGTTTGAATACTGACTTTAATATTGAGGAATGAAATGATTTCAGCAGTTCTCAGTATGGCAGCTCATTGAATGTGTCTGTTATTAGACAAAGACTTATTCTGTATCTCTTCAGAAGGGGATCAGTGGGTCATCTAAGGTTTTTGGGAACTGGATTTTAATCAAACTTGGCTTTGCTCCATCACAGTCAAGAGGCTACTCAACACCTAATATAGACCAAGCTGAGAAATGTTGAGTAAAAGGTTCTTAAAGTTGACAAAAGAAGCCTGACTTGATGCATTGTAACTTAGAGGACAGACAAGTTACTTGACACATCACACCGCCACAGTTGGCTAGTTGATATACAGTCACATACAAGATGTGCCTTGACTTTCAGTGATGAATTCACAATCTCATAATGCATAAAAACACAAACCAAAACACTCACTTACCTTGACCACATAGTTGTTTCCTTTCACAATCTGAGAAGCATAGACCAAAGGAATGTAGAACTTTGAATCATTTTCATTTTCAACCCTCTTCTCAATCAGTGGCTTCACCTAAATAAACAGATACGCAGTGCTATTATAGTAACACATTAAAATAAAGACCATTTGTTAACAGTTAATGTAGTTAACTACTATCTAGTTTTTTTTTTTTCTTTTGTCCATAAAAATGCATTTTAGACATGTTTTGAATATTGGACATCTATTTTGATGAGTTAAGAGTGATCATTCATCTGTATGTCATCATCTGAATTTATTGCATAAAGCAGGCAGTTATACATATCATTCATATAGTGGAACATGGACATTAGAAAACTATGAATTTAAGTGAAAACTAAGAAACAACAACAAAGAATTAATTTTATAACAAAGAATATTACAGCACCAAAACAGACAACAGTTACTACCCCGTAACAACAGTGTGTTTAATATATCAGTAATTTTGTGTCTCGTACATCAAAGCAAATCTTTATCACCTTCAGAGTGACTGGGTTTACTGTGCTCCAGCCTGTGGCACTTCAAAATCGTCCTATATCGCTGTTTTACCCTTTTGTTAAGGGTGTTTGATCTTCTTTGCATGTTCACATTGCAAAGACTGGGACGGAACTTCTGCAGCGATGTAGGATGATTTTGAAATTATATTTGAAGTTGAGGGAGAAAATACAGTCAGAGCTTTTCGACATACCCTAACTGTCTTGAGCTAGAATACACAGAGTCCAAGCAGAGTAAGACCAGATGAGCGTCTGACATTAAAAAGTATATACATTGTATTATTTTTATGAAAATAACCGATCGTTTCGCTAGATAAGACCCTTCTTCCTCAGCTGGGATCGTTTACAACCGCATTTGGGATCATTTGAAGCTGCATTTAAACTGCATTTTGGAAATTCAAACTTGGGGCACCATATCAGTCCATTATATGGAAAAAAAAAACCTGAAATGTTTTCCTCAAAAAACACAATTTCTTTACAACTTAAGAAAAAAGACATAAACATCTTGGATGACAAGCAGGGTGAGTACATTATCTGTAAATTGTTGTTCTAAAACTGAGATGAAAAATTGACTTAAGCCGGAGATTTACTTTTGCAATAGCAAAATAAATATTCAGCGATACCTTGAAAAGATTTCAGAATTTTGGCACACTTTTCTCTATATAGTGTTAATATGACAAGTAAATAATGTACTATTTTATTATGCTAGCATGTGTGGAAATACATAACTAACCCCACCTTAATTTGTGCCCCGTGCTCCCCTACTCTCCATCTGAAAGCATTTGCAAAGTTGATTAGGCACATTGTAGCACCGCTTAAAAGTAAGTGAAGTGAAGAAAAAATGGTGATTAAAAGGGGTTAAAACTACTGTTTTTCACTATAGGTCTCTGTGCGTTTGGAGGTTTGCAGAACACTGTTGGGCTCAGGATCTGCTCTGTGTGTCTCAATCCTGTATAGAACCAGTTTGTCAGTTTTTAATCACAACACACTTTTTGTCATATCAGATTCTGGCCATCAATGTTCTTTATTGTTTGAAAAGTTAATAGGAATTTTGAGGCTGTTAATCCAAGTGGCTTGACACATCTGTAATTAATCTGTCAATGCTGCTTCTCAAAGTGTCATTCCACAAGAAAAAAATACAATAACAGTAAACAGGTTGATGTAGTTAACCTTATGAGTAAAGTTGGTCCTGTCCGGATAAAACATCAGTGTCCTTAATTTACCCATAGCAGACTAAAGTTGAATTCTGGTGGTGTATGTGAACTCATGTATACATGTCACAGAACGATGTAGGTTAGTTTCAAATTGATTATTTAAAAATGTTTTCATTTGCAGCTCAACGCTTTGTCCGTGTAAAAGTATTTATCTTAAGGTTTTTTTTTTTTTTTTTTGCTTATTTCTATATCATACAGTTGTAATCGAAATTATTCAACCCCCTTGACCTGCAAGACATTTTGCTACAGAGAAAAAAAATTGTGAAAACAAATTCAAGTTGATATACAATGAAAAAAAAAAAAAAAAAATCTAATTGGCTTTAAACGTTCATGTTCAAAATTATTCAACCCCCAAATGTAAAATTTGGTGCAGAATCTTTTATTCTTTAAAATTTCCAATAAATGCTGCTTGGAAGTGCGTAGAAGCTACTGTTACCTCTCTACTGCAGTCTTGGCCCATTCCTCACCTGACTTTGCCATTGCTTTCTTCAAATTCAACCAAATATTTTCAATGAGAATTAAATCTGGAGACTGAACAGGCCACTCAAGTACATTCTATAACTGATCCCTGAACCAAGCATAAGTAGATTTGGATGTTTACTTTGGGATGATTGTCCTGCAGGAAAGTCCATTGATCATCAGCTTTAGTCTTTGCACCAAAGACATCACAATTCTTGCCAAAATGACCTGATACTTCAAAGAATCTATGATGTCTTTCACACGGTCATGATTCCACTTCCTGCTACAGTAAAACAACCCCATAACAGGGCTGTAACAGAAGTAACAAGAGATGGTGTTCTTCTGCTCATCAGTTTTGCCTTTTTTGCACCAGACATACTGCTGATCCGTGGATCCAGAAAGTTCAAATTTGGTCACATCACTCCATAAAACATTCTTCCATCACTCCACAGTTCTATCCAAATGAATTTTAGCATGTTCCAGTTGCCCTTTTTGTTCTTCTTTGTCAAGAGTGGCATTCAGCAAGAAACCTCAACATGAAGGCCATACTTGTCTGCTGTTCTTCTTATACACTGCATTGAAATGTTTTTCCTCCATTTGTTGGGTCACCTTGCAAGTCTTTGGCTGTACTTGCAGGTTTTTCCTCAGTTGTTCTGATCAAACATTTTATAAAATTGTGCTTTTTTTCTTCAACACCCTGATAGGTTTTCTGGTACAACACATTTTAATCTAAGGAATAAGGCTGCCAGCTGTGTCTCTAGGAACTTTTAATGTCTTGGAAATCTTCATATCGCCTTAGACTTTCTAAAGTAATAAAATTATTTTTTCTCTATAGCTTTTGTGAGAGCTCTGTTGACTTTGCCATATTTGCTACTCAAACTTCAGCACATGAATGGGCTAACTGTATGTGTGTGTAACAGATCAAGCTAATTCTGTTTTCTAATAGAGTTTAGAGTTTCTGTTTTCTAAAGGTTTAATTGTGTTTTAAGACAATTTTGTTCCCCACCATTCAAATAAGTAACTAAAAACAGCAATGTTGAAAAGGGGTTGAATAATTATGAACCTAGAACTCAAAAATATTACATTATATATTGACATTATTACTTTTAATATGCCATTAATCAATTACATATGCAAGTTTTATAAAGTCCTGATCTCCATAAAAAACTTGTGTTTGTAAGGGACTGCAGTCTCTGGGGGGTTAAATAATTTCAAAATAATACATTTTGAATGCAACTGTACATATTTGGCATTCTAACCTTTAAAACACTGTATTGGTGTGAACTGTTGTGTTTAAACTCTAATTTGCAATGTTTTGTAGAACCAAAAAGGTCCTGAGTTTGCTTAATACCTGTGGTGAGACGTTTATTACACCTAACCATAAATAACGATACTTGACTAATCTGAGCTTTTTCTCACACAAACAGTTATTTGTTTATTTTACTTCTCACACGAACTTCAAGAGAAAAGCTATTTGTGTGATGACATGTTCAGACAGATCATGTTTAAACAGTCTTCATCAGTACTACCCACTTTGGCCAACCCAAACTCCTGCCAGAGAATATTTCTTTATTTGCCATTGATACAAACTTGTATCAAAAATTTTGTCATGAATTCAGGGGTCACTTTTATATTTCTGGGTGCAAAATGCACAAGTGTAACCGCAACAGAATAAGATAAATTGCATTTTGTAATTCTTTCAGATAATGCAATTAGTCAGGTACATTGACTTCTTACATCATGAATTACCCTTTTAGATTAAATGTCGTCCTTTAAATGTTTTCAGCAAGTCAGCAACTCTGTGTCATCTAGCATACAGTGAAAAATGACAACCTCAGATTTTGATTGTTAAATTGAGCTTTTTTCACCTAAAAATGCTCAAAAGTTTGACTTAATGTTTGACTTTGACGTAATGTTCTTGAGTTGACACACTAAAAGACAGATCAGAGATTTGTAATGCCATATCTGAATCATTGTTTGTAAGGGATAACTGTAAACGTAATGGTCTTTACTCACATGTCAGGTGAGTGTTCATAATGCTTTATTCCGCCGTCTTAGCTGAACATGCAATAAAAACTGTGGCTTTACACATTTGTCAGATGATCTCCTTATTCTTTGTGGCAGTTCTTGGTTGAAAGAACTGCGGACAAGAAAAGCTGGAAGGGAGATTAAATATAGAAGCCATGAAACAGACAGAAAATATGATTAAATAAGAAAAAATATATTTAAATTACACCAACAAATGAAACACACCGTCAAACTTCTCCAGTCTGCTTGAGTTTCATCTCAGTATCATCAGATCATCAACCAACATGTCATCTTACAATTATTAGCAACTTGTAGATCTATATGACAAAGAAATTTTACGGTGTGCCTATGAAACTAAGATGTGCAAAATGTGAGGAAATAATGCTATATTAATTACCAATAATTTTAATATTTTGTGATATCTGTAGCTATTATTTTGCACCCATAGACATCATTAAAGCATGCTAAACACCAATATATCCAAAATCCTTTCTCCTCCTCATAAACTACTGATAATATACTCAGGAATAACAAAACAAAATCCTATTTAACTTCCTAAAATCAAAATGAACATTTTATCATTTTTACTTGTCTTCATGTTTTTCCAATCCTGTATGATTTATTTTGTATATTTAGAACACAAAATGAGACATTTTTAAGAATATTTATGCACATTTTCATGTTAGATGGAGCAAATAATGATGGAAATGTCTGGAGTGAATGAATCCTGAAGATTTGTGAAGATGATCTGAATGGATGAGATGTTGTATATGTGGATTGTGTGTTCAGTATTACAGACTGACAGTGGTTTCTCCTTCAGTGACAGACGCACCGCAGCTCTATAAGAGTTAAACTTCTTTCAAAGACAAACTCGCTTAAAACTCACACATATTATAGTCAAACATCATTACAATCATCAGTCCTGCACAGAATGAAATATGGGAAATAAACTACAGAAAACTACACTTCTGTTCCTTCACTTGATCTGAATGAGCATCTCAGTCAGATGTTTCACATTCATAGCTGAACTGATTAAAGCAGACATAAAAGAGTAGAACTCTCTTCAAAATCAATACTCGTTCAGGTTGCAAACATGCAGCTGCTCCGATGACGCTTGTGATCTCACAAAAACATATCCAGATCAAACAAAAGATAAATAAGGAATTATGTTTTGCATAAAGAAAATAGAGCTTTTACTTTTCTATCTATTTTTTAAAAGCTTTGACATTATTTTCCTGATCCAGCTATGGTTGGTTTGTTACGGCTGTTTGTGGGAGCAAACGCTACATGCGGCATGTTTTCTCTTTCCTCCTAAAACTCACTTACATCAGCACAAAACTGCACAACCTCGAGCTACTGTTTAATATAATTCCCATAACATACTTCACTGCAGCCACACAAACACTTTGAGATCCAAAAGTGTCTGTAGAAAAGACATGATAGAGCTGGAATGGGCAAAATTCCAAATTCACTTCCCTTCCTACCACATACTAGTGCGCAAACCTCCGGTTCCGGCTCTGTAACAGACATCCTAGTGTTAGACGTGTCCGTCAGGCTCTTGGAGGGCCAGTGGATAAGAGCGAGTCCTTTGGCTCAGTGGACTCTTCAATAACAAAGGATTTTTGCACTTTCTTCATCCTTTTGCTGAACCAGATATGTTAGTATTAAAACTAAAGTAAAATCTGTAATACTGTAAAATATTATTACAATTTAAAATAAGTTTTCTATGTGAATATACTGTAAAATGTAATTTGTTCCTGTGATTTAAAGCTGAATTTTCAGCATCATTACTCCCGTCTTCAGTGTCACATGATCCTTCAGAAATCATTCTGATATGCTGATTTGCTGTTCACGAAACATTTCTAATTATTATCATTGTTAAGGTTGTGCTGCTTCATATTTTTGTGGAAACTGTGATACATTTTATTTTTTTAGGATTCTTGGATGAATAGAATGTTCAAAGAATCTTTGTAACATTATACATGTCTTTACTAAAAAAGCATTTTTTTTTTATTTAATTGAAGATTTGATAAAAAAATTGTCAAAATGAAATATTTTTTTTAATTAAGGCACGATCAATGCTTGTTGCACTAAGCGTTGTCTGAGGGTGTAAATATGAACTGTGTATGTATGAGATTTGATTAATCTGATGTTCACTGGAAATGCTTGTTGTGTTAACCCAGCAAACATTTCGACGTGTAAGGACCGTTGAAAAGACGTCCCTCCGACACGTCCCGTCATGGTTGAAAAATAGTTCCAAAATGAAAGTTGAACCGACGTCTTTGACGTTATCTGGACGTGAACTGCACGTCTTTTCTGGACGTCCCTGGACGTCTAAATGTGTCATCTTCTGCATGTCTATACTGTGTATTAATTTAATTTAATGTGTTAATATAATTTTAGTATGTAAGCCTACATATAAAATAGTCACACACCCATTCTGGAGGTTTAGACAACTTAACTTACTACAAGTTCTAAAATGGTCCAAAAACGGTCCAGTCAGACCTGAACGTCTACAAAACGTTTTAACCACGTGTAAATTACAAACAATAACACATTGTTTGTGGACTTAAGCAAGAAGTAGACCGTTCTAATTTACTACAACATACTTTGTGCATATAACATTTTTAAATGTCTTCCATTTGTTAAACGGCTACTATACAAACATTAAAATAGAAATAGTATAATGTGGGTAATTCTGAGTGTGTAGCAAATTTCTCAAAGCTTTACATTAATTTTAAGTAGACATTATTCAAACAAGAACATAACCAAAGTAAAGAATAAAAGTGAACACATATGTATATTTATAATCTTTATTTATTTACTATTATTTCAAAATGTTTACTATAGCACATTTCTGTAGCACAGCTCATTTCTTATAGCCACCACCCCCAGCTCTTCCTGGAGCATGTTTTAGGTGTTCTGCCATTGCTGTGTCAATTTCGGAATCTGTGGCAGTTGGACTCCACCTCTTTAGAGCATCTGAGGGAAGAGAGTATGAATATTTTAAATAAATTGGCAACATTTGAGTTAAATAACATGCACTTATTTTGAAAATGCCTTTATGGTTATACAACTACATTTAAAATACAATGGAACAAGACTTTTCAGTTTCATGAAAGAAGCATTAGTAACAAGTAAACAATAAGTATTATATGTTATTTTAGTCTAGAATAATCTTATGTCAGTAAAAGATTTTCTGCATTTTTTGATGTGTGCTAGAGTACATAAAAACAGCATTAGCCCACTGCCTCTTCAATATCTCTATGGTGCTCTTGAAATAAAGTAGATGTGCAACTGTGTGAATGTGAACAGGACATTTCTATTAAAGACAGGTGGTCTTTTAAATAAATAATAGACAAGGAACATGAGATTTTTTTTTTAAATGTCATAAGGCCAAAATTACCTTGAATTACATAGTACAAAGCTGTAGCTTTGAAAGGCTTTTTGTCAAGTTGGCCACCACCCCTCATATTGAATTTGGCCATTAAGGCATTTGACATGACTCTGTGAAAGAAATGATTCAGTATTACTTCACTTCAGAAACATTTTAACATGCGGTCAATATTACAAATTAACAGTAGTGTGCATCATGGCAATGTTCAAATACTCTCACAACCATATCAATCCATCTATCATGTAACAAGTACTCTGAACTATGTCCTTTTCCATATCCAGAATTTTTGTGACAAGTAATAACTCATTCATTGCTTACACTGCCATTATACGGTGATGCCTTGTTTTCAGTCTGCCTAACTGAGTCAGTACTGACATCTTAAAACTTCAACACAAAAACAGGCATGTTTATAAGGAGATATAATAGTGTGTGACAATAAATCATGAACTTAAGTAAAATCAAAGGCTGAGTTTATTATTGTGGCAATCATATACATTGTTCCTGAAATATTATGCAGCAATACACACAAACTATGCAAGGTAAATACATACCTGTTCATGATTTGGTTAACGCAGTCCCTGACAGAAGATCCACCAACTCTGGACAGTTGCTGAACCTAAAAGTGACACCACAATCAAAATAATGTGATATGATATTATAAAAAGTACACAGTTCTCTGTGTGTGTGTGCGTATGTATGTATATACACAAATATAATACACCTATGCTTTGTTAAATTTGGAACTTACACAGATCCACTTCTTTTCATCATCTTTGATGTATTCTTCAAAGGATTTTAGGTCACTCTCTTAATCCAGTCTTTTAAAAGATGATGTAGACTTGCCAGGGTCCAGAATGGCAGATATTCGCTCAAGTTCATCTTTTAAACCAAACAGCATGAAAAAAGACCTTCCTTTGGAATCCTGAAAGAAAAATCAGCACATTAATATATAAACACCCCTTCAAACAAGACTACTTAAACTCCAAAAGTGAACATGACACTTGCTGTCACATTTTGTGTTTATGCAGGGCATTAGGCTTGACTGTTTATTTAGAACCGATTTCTCAGTTTTCATTGCCTGCTGATTTCGGTGAATATAGGGCTGCAAAAACTGAAGAGCAAGACTGAATTGACAGAGAGCAAAAACACTGGTATCAATATTGCCATTCGATTCTTAGTTAACAACTATTGAACCTCTAACAAAGGATGATAAACTCAGAACATTTACAGACTTTGCTTTACTGTTTTTTTTTTTTACTTTATGGCCAGTGTTTTAAATGCCACATATTCACATCACATTCCTTACTTGCAGCTGACATAGGGTAAGTGCTTTGTGAGGGTCTGGTGCCACCTATTTAAAAATGTAAAAAAAACAAAAACAAAAAATAAGTGTAAAATGTACATTAAATTTTGAATATGACAACCCCATGGCTGGGAAAGACCATTAACATACATACCCTGACTTCTGTGCTCTCTCCGCAATGCAGCTGTCAAGTAGCAACACAACATTAGGAAATGCTGTTATCAGAGTTTCAGGACCATTGTGTACATTATTGAAGGCAGTTTTAACAAGAATGTCTGTCAATGTCTGTCTGTCCAATTCTACATCGTCAATTACTGTAGCCATATAATCATTAACGTTGAGTAAATCCAAGGCAGCCAACCCTGATCTTCGAAAGCCACTGCCCTGCTTGTTTTCTAACTAGCCATGCCTTACATACTGCTGATTAGTAATGGATCAGTTGTCAATCAGAAGCTGGAAGGGCAGGGACAGCTGGAAAACAAGCAGGGCAGTGGTTCTCGAGGACCAGGGTTGGCTATACCTGTTCTATTCTATATTCAATTGTGAGTAATAAGGCTGCTGTGCATTGACAGACATTGTAGCCTATATATTTTTAACTGTATGAATTCTGATTCTGAGAAATGTATGTATTTATACATTAGGCTGTGTTGTCATTAAGGTGTAATGTGTATAAAATAAGATGCAACAGCAAAGTTCTCACATACACTGGGGGGTCGTCTGGGACTGGGATGGCAATGAAGAATTTGGGACTGGAGACAATACTATGTAGACATTAAAATGAAAAGTGTAAAAAAAATAAGAATTTGAATTTAGTTTATGAATCCTCTTTATGTGAATGACATGACACAAATTACAATACCTCATTCGGTTCTGGCACATGGCCTGGAAGAGGGTTCCTGAATTTTTCTGTCTGATAGATGGCTGTTCGTTATGTGACCCTACAAGACAAATCGCACCCTAATGTAAATTAATGAATCACAAAAGACATAAATACATGTTTTAAAAATTTCACAGAAGTTAATCTTTTGAAACATCTTCTAATGTTAATCTTACATTGTGGTTAGAGATTTTAACAGAGCAAACAGACCAAAACTGGCAAATGATCATCTGAAAGTTTACTTAAGGTCTGATGTACTACTTACAAATGACAATGGGGTCGTGACCTGAATTGCACCCTTGGAGTGTCAATAAAGTGTCATTAACCATGTAATCTTTTGATTTGTACTACAACATCTTAAAAGTGTAACTTGGACATTCAAAATCATAACATATTCTTCAAATTTTTATAGATGCTGTAGCTGGTATTACAGGGCAACATGGAGTAAACATTTATTCTGTAATTGACAGGACTGTGTTTGTCTCGCCCTGTAACAGGGAAAAAAAGCTACTTTGTGGTCGTACACATTTAGATTGATAATTTTTTAAACATTAGCACTTCACACCTCAACGTGTCCACGAGTGTTGTTGACGTTGACCTCGACCTCCACTGGTGTCATGTTGTGCATCCACTGTTGGAAAAAATAAAAGTAATAGAAATAAAGGACCATTTTATCTATGGAATTTTGAAGATGTTTATAAAGAGCTTTGCAATCACTTTAAGTTATATACACATTACCACACTGTGAAAATTAAAAATTAAAAAAAAATTAAAAAAGACATACTTCTGGGGGTAGCCGTTTCATGAGATGTGGGCCTTTGCCTCTGTCTTTGAAGATCCAGTGAGGTTGGATTAAATTGTCCTTTGTGGTAATATCACATATGATGTGTTAGTTTTGGAGCATTTCACTGTCCAATTTTACTATTAAACGTTCTAACAATAACATGCTTTTGTCCTATGAATCCACATCCACATAATGGAAAGAGGACCCTATTATCCAAAATGAAAGCTCACAAACAATATCTTACATCTAAACCTTGCATACCTGCTGAATGAAGTGATAAAATTACTTGTGCCATGGAAGGGTACATTAATTCCATAACTCAGTAATGATAATATAAAAATCAATTGAGAACTGTAGCACATTCACAGTAATTTTTGGTGGCATACCTGTTCTTTCCTCCTGGAAGTGTGACAGCCCAGCTGTTGATCAAAACATTCAAGAAGTGATGCTATTTGACCGTTACAGTGATTTGCAATTTGCAAATGACTTTAGATATCACATACTTGCTACTGGTGAAGGCGTGAATGTTGATAGGTTTGTACGTGCAGGTGTGATTTGAACATCCACTGAGAACATACAGAGAAACATAGTTTAAGGTTCAATGACTATTAAAAGTAAACAGCAATTTTTTTTTTAAAGCATGATTTCTTTTTTTAATATTACACAAAGCAGTCAAAAACTTACAACTTAACGTAGTGTTGAACAAGTCAGGGGTCGGGCACGTTGCATCTAAATGTGTTGGGCACACAATTTTACCTTTATCACATACAAGGACAAATGACAAATTAGAATATTAACAAATTTATATAAATGTTTAACCCATATCTAAACTGTTTACTGTAAAAATTAAGCAATCAGAAACCTATTTTTTTTTTTCTGTGGTACTTAAGGAATTAGATTTTTATATAAGCACCATAAAGGAGATTACAAACAAAAAAGCTATACAATCTGTATTTCCTCGGTACTTTTAAGTTATTGTGAATTAGGAAGTCCTTTTATTTCATTGTGTTATTTTATACAAACATTTTGTGTATACCCTTGACACTTTAGTTATGTATTTGTTGTTCAAGCATTAATTTAAAAAAAAACTTTTAGCATACTAGCTAATTTTAGCCAAACTCAAACTACGTTTCAGTTGACAATGTGCGCATTATTTCTTCATTTTCCTTCGTGTCAAACAAGTACAACTCGATCACATTAATAAAATACTACAAAATGTACTTACCCACCAGTAGATTTTAGTAGAATAATTCGTAAAGCCTTACAACACACCGATGCCCTTTCCTTGTGTTTATGGAAAGAAAAACGTTAAGGCTTTCTCGCGAGATAATCTATCCCATCGCGAGATAATCTATCCTATCGCGAGATAATCTATCCCACCGCGAGATTTGTTGCAACATCTTGGCAGCACAGTTTTGGTAATCTTCACCCAACTCAGACTTCAAATGTTGACCAGAGATATCTGTTTTATACGTATATCCATAAACTTAAAATAATAAAATCGTATTGAAATTTATGGAAAACGGGTAGAATTATAACTAAAATTCAGTGGCTTTGCAGTCACTTAACCATATGGCACTTTGTGAATATGAATTAAACAAGATAAAAATACAAATTACGTTTATTTCATTACGATTTCCTGTTTTTATTTATTTATTTACTTATTTCTTTATTTATTTTGAATGGGTAATGCTTGACTAGACGTGGTCGTCTTAAAACTACTTGGGGCACTTAAAGTATTACTGTAATAATCAAGGTGTAAGCACAATTGCTTTTGCATATTTCATACTGATTTCATACAGGGTCATGATGGACTATAAATGCACGTGTAAAGGACGTCACCTTGTGGACGTCCTCTCACAACTGGTTCACAACAGTGTGTATTGAACTACATGGAGCTAAAACTTAAAGTAATAATTATATATGCAACCCCAGAGAACTGTATGTATGTACAAACGTATCTGAATGCATTTTTAGGCAGAGTTCTGTGTTACATATTTTTACGGATTTATGCCGTCCTACCGCGACTATTTTTGGCCAGGGACACGACGTTGCCGTCGGACCAATGTTAGCTGGGTATGGACTACTCTTGAGCCTCACCCCAATATACCTGTTTGCTGTTGTTTTGACCCTGCCTGTCTGACCATGCCTTTGTCTCGCCGTTCTAATAAAAGCTCGCATTTGGATCCCCTCGCCTCTTGTCTCCCTCTCCTCCTTACAGAATACTCGGTCAAACAAGGATCCAGCAGCTTCACCCACGGACATTCAGGTATGGACACAAACAGGATTCTATTCAGATTAAAACAAGGACCGCGATCACTTGAACAATACATCAGAGAATTTCTGGCCATTGTGAATTATTCCACCCTCCCGGACTGTATTATCATAGAGATTTTCTGTGACGGAGTCAATCAGCCGTTAAGGGGGAGGCTGAGACGCGAGGGTCCGCGCTCATCACTTGCGGCCTTTATGGACTATGCTCTGTTGTGTGTGGGCTCATCGTTTACTGTGGGTGTCGCGGAGGAGCAACGCGACATCGCGGTAACGCCGGCCGTGCAACCCGCCCGTGTAATGGCGGCTACAACAGACCCCGTTCACAAAATGGCGGCCATGCCGGAGCGCTCTCATGCAAGGGCGGCGACAGCGGTGTCCGTGCACAAGATGGCGGGCGCGCCAGTGCGCGCTCACAAAATGGCGGCGATAACGGAGCTCTGTCATGTTACAGCTACCATACTCCAGAGTTTCCTGAGTCCAAGTCTGCAGCAGCGTTTCCTGAGTCAAGTCAAGTTTCCGAGTCCAGTCAAGTTGCAGCTGTGTTTCCTGAGTCAAGTCAAGTCAAGATTCCGAGTCCAGTCAAGTTGCAGCTGCGTTTCTTCAAGTCTGAGTCGTCAAGTTTTCCGAAGTCAAGTCAAGCCACTGCTGCTGTTCCTGAGTTCAGTCAAGATATGGCTTCGCCACCCAGAGTCAGCGTTATTACAGCAGTCTGCCTGTGCCTAAGTCAAGTTAGAGCTGTGTTTCCTGCGTCAAGTCAGAGCTGCTTTTCCTAAGTCAAGTCAAGCTACAACTGTGTTTCCAGGGTCAAGTCGAGTTCAAGCTGTATTTCCTGTGTCAAGGCAAGTCAAAGCTGTTCTTCCTAAGTCAAGTCAAGCTACAGCTGTATTTCCTCTGTCACGTCGAATCACAATTATACCTCCGGTGTCAAGTCAAGTTACAGCCATGTTCCCAAGGTCAAGTAAAGCTACAGTTGTCATCCCTGAGTCGAGCCAAGTCAGAGCTGTCGTTTCTGAGTCAAGTAAAGTCACAGCTGATCTTCATGAGCCAAGTCAAGTTATTGCCGTTGTCCTGGAGTCAAGTCACGTCTCGTCTGTCCGTCCAGAGTCAAGTCACGTCTCGTCTGTTCATCCAGAGTCAAGTCACATCTCGTCTGACCTCCCAGAGCCCCGTCACAGCTCCACTGTCTGTCCAGAGTTTCGTCACGACATGTCTGATCATCAAGAGTCCTGTCAAGTCTCGTCTGACCTCCCAGAGTCTTGTCACGTCATGTCTGCCAGTGTGATGGCGATCACCATTCTCAGTATATGGGTTCACAAGCCAGTTCCTATATCGTCTGTTCACAAGTCCGCCTGAGGGCCCGCCTGCTCACAAGTTCAAGCAGAGGTCACGTCTGTTCACAAGTCCGCTCCTGAGGTAAAGTCTGTTCACAAGTCCGCCCCTGAGGGCCCGTCTGTTCACAAGCCCGCTCCGGAGGTCGTGTCTGATCTCAAATCTGCTCCAGAGGTCTCGTCTGACCACGAGTCTGCTCAAGAGGCCTCTTTCACCGGAGAAGCTGCGCCCTTGCCTCCTGAGGTGTCGGCATTCGCCGTAGAACCTCCCAGGGAGGCGGCGTTAACCTGTGCACTCTCTGTTTCTCCCCTTATTCTGTCTGCCTCCTCTGTCCCTGTTCTCCCCAGGTCCCAGTTCATGACATGGGCCCCTGCGCCTCCTGCTCTGCCCTGGAGGGCCCCTGCGCCTCCTGCTCCGCCCTGGAGGGCTCCTGCTCCTCCTGTTCCGCCCTGGAGGGCTCCTGCGCCTCCTGTTCCCCCCTGGAGGGCTTCTATGCCTCCTGCCCTGCCTCCCTGCTCTGCCTCCTGAGGGGCCCCTGTGCCTCCCCTGCTCTGCCTCCCTGAGGGCTCCCGTGATTCTTGCTCTGCCTCCTGCTCCGCCCTGGAGGGCTCCCGTGCCTCCGGCTCCGCCCTGGAGTACTCCCGCACCTCCTGCTCTGCCTCCAGCTCCGCCCTGGAGGGTTCCTGCTCTGCTGGTCCTGCCTCAGTTACCGGGTCCTCCGCATGGACCTGGTCCTCCAACCCCTCGGCCCTGTGCCCTCACTCGGGCCTCCTGAACTGTTAGGCCTTGTTGGAGCCGCCTGGAAGCCGCTTCTTTAGCTTGCGTCACAAATCTGGTTTTAGGACCTGCGGTCCGCTCACCCTTTTCGCTCGTTCCCTTTGTATCCTGAGTTCCTAGTTTCCTTGTATGCTGAGTTCCTGGTTTCCTGAGTTTAGTATTCTCGCCTGGCCATCTCGTTTCGTCTGTCTCGCCGCCTGCCTTTCTGGACTCTTGATCGTTATAAGGATTATTCTTCTGTCGCACGTCATGGATTATGTTCGCCGCTGATCTACCCACGCCTGCCTATGGACTACTCTTGAGCCTCACCCCAATATACCTGTTTGCTGTTGTTTTGACCCTGCCTGTCTGACCATGCCTTTGTCTCGCCGTTCTAATAAAAGCTCACATTTGGATCCCCTCGCCTCTCATCTCCCTCTCCACGTTACACACGGGGTGGCAACTGCCACCCTAAGAAAAAGATGTGCCACCCCACCTTCCACCCCACCCGCCACCCCAGAATTATCGCAGAATAAATGTGAGCAGTGTTTCATGTGCTTCAGCCGCAGCGATGACAGCGTAACGCAAAATAATGACAAAAAACACGTCTTTCAATAAAATGTGCACGATAGTTGCAGTGTATTCGACTTCATTAACAAATGACTCTTATGAACCGGTTCTTTTTGAGTCAAAAACACAAAGCGCGGCCCAGTTCACTAACGAATTGTTTTACATTTGTTCGTGAATCAGATAATTACGGCTTCTCGGCTAACTCAGAAGTCCTCTGAGAAATCTAATCCCGTCCGGATATGTCTGAGATTCATTGTGTAATTGTTTGGTGATCCGATTCTCTGACCGCTCCCTCCACGTTCATCATGGATATAGGCCCTTTTGTCGTATCCGACGAAACAATAACAGCATGAAATCAATAAGAAGATACCGATCACGGAAACTATACAACAGAGTTAGGTAAGCATCTGGTCGTATTGCAGTTTTCTCGATTGTTAACACAATGTAACTGATGTTAGTTGTCTTATATTTCCAAACCATTCATTCAGTGCTAAAAGCAAAGACACATTTCTTTACAAAGTTTACACAAAGTTTAATAATAAGTAAGTTAAACATTAAGTATCAAAACTGATGACACCCCAATCAGAATCTCTGCATCCAACAACGGAGAGAGGAGAGAAATGAACGAATCATTTACATGGATATTATACTTACACATACAGTATAATTATAGTACAGTACCAGTATATTAGATGATGGAAATTTAGAAATTTTGTACAGTAAACTGTAGTACATGTTGTACACCTTCAGAAGTGTGACTGTCAAATTTCATTTGTAACCATTTTTTTATGAACTTATTTTTGCAAAACTGAGAAATGACTACCCAGAGATATAGTCTTGTGTCAGGAGATCAAATAGTACTGTATACGCTAATGAAATTTAGCCAAATGTGCAGAGGATGCTGAATTTAATTTTTAATTTTATTTTTTACTGTACTGTATTGTGGTGCATACCAAGTTCATACACAGTTCTTTGTTATTTGAACTTTTCTAGTGCTTTTCATCTGCTGCAAGATTACTTTACAGTAGTAAAATAAAAATATTATTTTTTCCCAAAAGTTAATTGATGAATTAGCAATCTGTAATTTAATTTATGTTGTACAATGTAATAGACATTGAGTTGCAAATTGTTGTTGCAAAAAGTGTTATTGATCTCACAAGGGTTCATTGGGCAGGAGAGTCATCGTTGTATTTGAATTGTGTGTAATCATTTAAAAATACCTGTAATAACTTGAAATGTTTGAAAGACAAATTTATGCTGGCTTGTCTTAAGACTTGTTTAAAAACATAAATAGTTTGGTCAGTCAGATGTTCCAGATGTTTGCTAAAGTGTTGCTAGTTGGTTGCTAGGATATTCTGGGTGGTTGCTAGGCTCTTGCTATGCAGTTGCTGGGGTGTTGCTAGATTTTATGGTTGATAGTGTGTTATGATTACAGACATTCCCACCTCTGTTAATAACAGAAGATCAAACATTGTTTCCAAAACTGATCCAGTTTCAGTGTTTTGATATAATATTTCTTTCTAATGTTAGGAAATTAACATTAAATCATCGACATTAACATCTTAAACTTGCACTAAAATGTGATTTATACCATCTAAGTGGTAATTTAATAGAATCGTATGTCTTCTTTAGTGATACAAGCTCTGAAACATTTACTGTATAACCTGTTGATGTTTTTTTTTATATTGTTTATTTACTTGGTGCCATGATGGACACTGAAATGTTATTTATTTTTCATTTTAAACAGTATAGATGATTATTTAATGGTAATGCAATATTTGTGAACATAACTGTGTATGTC
>VONZ01003583.1:0-11885 GCA_012976165.1 Labeo catla
GGATCGCCAAAAATGTTTTTAGGCATGTCAGCTCATGAAACAAAGGAATGCTTGGAAACGCTCTAAAACGTCTTTTCTCAGTCAGAAAACGCTAGTTCATGCAGTTTCATGAAAAAAGCTGAGCCATATTAAAAATGTTTCACTTGCATGAAAGAAATGTTATTTACAATACAGAAAGACACTTCTTGATGTGGTAGAAGTTTTTTGCATATGAAATTTAGTTAGAGCCTCAGTTCATAAAACGCTTAGTGAGAGCCTTCTAGGAACGCCAAAAATGTTTTTAGGCAACTCAGCTCATGAAACCAAGACATGCTTGGAAACGCTCTAAAACATCTTTTCTCAGTCAGAAAACGCTAGTTCATGCAGTTTCATGAAAAAAGCTGAGCCATATTAAAAATGTTTCACATGCATGAAAGATGTTATTTACAATGCAGAAAGACACTTCTTGATGTGTTAGAAGTTTTTTGCATATGAAATTTAGTTAGAGCCTCAGTTCATAAAACGCTTAGGGAGAGCCTTCTAGGAACGCCAATACTGATTTTTAGGCAACTCAGCTCATGAAACCAAGGCATGCTTGGAAACTCTCTAAAACGTCTTTTCTCAGTCAGAAAACGCTAGTTCATGCAGTTTCATGAATAAAGCTGACCAACATTAAAAATGTTTCACATGCATGAAAGAAATGGTATTTACAATGCAGAAAGACACTTCTTGATGTGTTAGAAGTTTTTTGCATATGAAATTTAGTTAGAGCCTCAGTTCATAAAACGCTTAGTGAGAGCCTTCTAGGAACGCCAATACTGATTTGAGGCAACTCAGCTCACGAAACCAAGGCATGCTTGGAAAGCGGCTCTAAGCGTCTTTTCTCAGTCAGAAAACGAAAGTTCATGCAGTTTCATGAATAAAGCTGACCCACATTAAAAATATTTCGCATGCATGAAAGGAAGGTTATTTACAATGCAGAAAGACACTTCTTGATGTGTAAGAAGTTTATTGCATGTTTTTAGGCATCTCAGCCCAAGGCATGCTTGGAAACGCTCTTAAACGTCTTTTCTCAGTCAGAAAACGCTAGTTCATGCAGTTTCATGAAAAAGCTGAGCCATATTAAAAAAGTTTCACATGCATGAAAGGAATGTCATTTACAATGCAGAAAGACACTTCTTGATGTGTTAGAAGTTTTTTGCATATGAAATTTAGTTAGAGCCTCAGTTCATAAAACGCTTAGTTGGGGCCTTCTTGGATCGCCAAAAATGTTTTAGGCAACTCAGCTCATAAAACCAAGGAATGCTTGGAAACGCTCTAAAACGTCTTTCCTCAGTTAGAAAACGACAGTTAATGCAGTTTCATGAAAAAAGCTGACCCACATTAAAAATGTTTCACATGCATGAAAGGAATGTTATTTACAATGCAGAAAGACACTTCTTGATGTGTTAGAAGTTTATTGCATATGAAATTTAATTAGAGCCTCAGTTCATAAAACGCTTAGTTAGGGCCTTCTAGGATCGCCAAAAATGTTTTTAGGCATCTCAGCTCATGAAACCAATGCATGCTTGGAAATGCTCTAAAACGTCTTTTCTCAGTCAGAAAACGCAAGTTCATGAAGTTTCATGAATAAAGCTGACCCACATTAAAATATTTCACATGCATGAAAGGAATGTTATTTACAATGCAGAAAGACACTTCTTGATGTGTTAGAAGTTTATTGCCTGTTTTTAGGCATCTCAGCCCAAGGCATGTTTGGAAACGCTCTAAAACGTCTTTTCTCAGTCAGAAAACGCTAGTTCATGCTGTTTCATGAAAAAAGTTGAGCCACATTAAAAAAGTTTCACATGCATGAAAGGAATGTTATTTACAATGCAGAAAGACACTTCTTGATGTGTTAGATGTTTTTTGAATATGAAATTTAGTTAGAGCCTCAGTCCATAAAACGCTTAGTTAGGGCATTCTAGGATCGCCAAAAATGTTTTTAGGCATCTCAGCTCATAAAACCAAGGCATGCCTGGAAACGCTCTAAAACGTCTTTTCTCAGCCAGAAAACGAAAGTTCATGAACTTTCATGAAAAAAGCTGAGCCATATTAAAAATGTTTCACATGCATGAAAGGAATGTTATTTACAATGCAGAAAGACAATTCTTCATGTGTTAGAAGTTTATTGTATATGAAATTTAGTTAGAGCCTCAGTTCATAAAACGCTTAGATAGGGCCTTCTAGGATGTAAAAATGTTTTAGGCATCTCAGCTCATGAAACCAAGGAGATGCTTGGGCTGTATGCGTCTTTTCTCAGTCAAGCAGCTAGTTCATGCGGATTTCATGAAAAAAGCTGGAAAAACCATATTAAAAATGATTTCATTGCATGAAAGAATGTTATTTACAATGCAGAAAGACACTTCTTGATGTTAGAAGTTTTATATAAGGGGAATTTAGTTAGAGCCTCAGTTCATAAAAGCGCTTAGTTAGGGCCAGCCTAGGATGCGCCAAAAATGTTTTTTAGGCATCTCAGCTCCACATGAAACCAAAGACATGGTGCAGAAGCGGCTCTAAAGCGTCTTTTCTGGGTAAAGCAGTTCATGCAGTTTCATGAAAAGCTATTATTAAAATGTTTCACATGCATGAAGGAATGGTATTTACAATGCAAGAAGACAATTCTTAATGTGTTGGAAGTTTATTTATTATATGAAATTTGGTTAGAGCCTCAGTTCATGGCAGCTTAGTTAGGGCCTTCTGGGATAAGCCAAAATGTTTTTAGGCATCTGAGCTTATGAAACCAAGGAATGCTTGGAAAAGCTGTAAAATGTCTTTTCTCAGTCAGAAAACGCTAGTTCATGCAGTTTCATGAAAAAAGCTGAGCCATATTAAAAATGTTTTACATGCATGAAAGGAATGTTATTTACAATGCAAAAAGACACTTCTTGATGTGTTAGAAGTTTTTTGCATATGAAATTTAGTTAGAGCCTCAGTTCAAGAAAACGCTTAGTTAGGGCCTTCTAGGATCGCCAAAAATGTTTTTAGGCATCTCAGCTCATGAAACCAAGGAATGCTCGGAAAAGCTGTAAAACGTCTTTTCTCAGTCAGAAAACGTAAGTTCATGAAGTTTCATGAA
Organism: Labeo catla; assembly: GCA_012976165.1. Taxonomy (NCBI): domain Eukaryota; kingdom Metazoa; phylum Chordata; class Actinopteri; order Cypriniformes; family Cyprinidae; genus Labeo; species Labeo catla. The sequence continues at coordinate 3,098 of VONZ01003583.1, forward strand.
TGAAGCTGACCCACATTAAAAATATTTCACATGCATGAAAGAAATGTTATTTACAATGCAGAAAGACACTTCTTGATGTGTTAGAAGTTTTTTGCATATGAAATTTAGTTAGAGCCTCAGTTCATAAAACGCTCAGTCTGGGCCTTCTAGGAACGCCAATACTGATTTTTTAGGCAACTCAGCTCATGAAACCAAGGCATGCTTGGAAACGCTCTAAAACGTCTTTTCTCCGTCAGAAAACGCTAGTTCATGCAGTTTCATGAAAAAGCTGGCCCACATTAAAAATGTTTCACATGCATGAAAGGAATGTTATTTACAATGCAGAAAGACACTTCTTGATGTGTTAGAAGTTTTTTGCATATGAAATTTAGTTAGAGCCTCAGTTCATAAAACGCTTAGTTAGGGCCTTCTAGGATGGCCAAAAATGTTTTTAAGCATCTCAGCTCATGAAACCAAGGAATGCTTGGAAAAGCTGTAAAACGTCTTTTCTCAGTCAGAAAACGCTAGTTAATGCAGTTTCATGAAAAAAGCTGAAACCATATTAAAAATGTTTCACATGCATGAAAGGAATGTTATTTACAATGCAGAAAGACACTTCTTGATGTGTTAGAAGTTTTGCATATGAAATTTAGTTAGAGCCTCAGTTCATGAAAACGCTTAGTTAGAAGCCTTCTAGGATGTAAAAATATTTTTAGAGCATCTCCAGCTCATGAAACAAGGCATGGTTGAAGCGGCTCTAAACGTCTTTTCTGAGTCAGAAAGCGGCGGATCCTTACAGTTCATGAAAAAAGCTGACCCACATTAAAATGTTTCACATGCATGAAAGGAATGTTGGCCCCACAATGCAGAAAGACAATTCTTGATGTATTTAGAAGTTTATTGTATATGAAATTTGGTTAGAGCCTCAGTTCATAAAGCGCTTAGCTAGAGCCTTCTAGGAACGCCAATACTGATTTTAGGGAACTCAGCTCATGAAACCAAGGCATGCTTAGAAACGCTCTAAAACGTCTTTTCTGAGTCAGAAAACGCTAGTTCATGCAGTTTCATGAAAAAAGCTGACCCACATTAAAAATGTTTCACATGCATGAAAGGAATGTTATTTACAATGCCGAAAGACACTTCTTGATGTGTTAGAAGTTTATTGCCTGTTTTTAGAGCATCTCAGCCCAAGGCATGTTTGGAAACGCTCTAAAACGTCTTTTCTCAGTCAGAGAACGCTAGTTCATGCAGTTTCATGAAAAAAGCTGAGCCATATTAAAAAAGTTTCATATGCATGAAAGAAATGTTATTTACAATGCAGAAAGACACTTCTTGATGTGTTAGAAGTTTTTTGCATATGAAATTTAGTTAGAGCCTCAGTTCATAAAACGCTTAGTTAGGGCCTTATAGGATCGCCAAAAATGTCTTTAGGCATCTCAGCTCATGAAACCAAGGCATGGTTGGAAACGCTCTAAAACGTCTTTTCTCAGTCAGAAAACGAAAGTTCATGAACTTTCATGAAAAAAGCTGAGTCATATTAAAAATGTTTCACATGCATGAAAGGAATGTTATTTACAATGCAGAAAGACACTTCTTGATGTGTTAGAAGTTTATTGCATATGAAAGTTAGTTAGAGCCTCAGTTCATAAAACGCTTAGTTAGGGCCTTCTAGGATCGCCAAAAATGTTTTTAGGCATCTCAGCTCATGAAACCAAGGAATGCTTGGAAAAGCTGTAAAACGTCTTTTCTCAGTCAGAAAACGCTAGTTCATTGCAGTTTCATGAAAAAAGCTGAGCCATATTAAAAATATTTCACATGCATGAAAGGAATGTTATTTACAATGCAGAAAGACACTTCTTGATGTGTTAGAAGTTTATTGCATATGAAATTTAGTTAGAGCCTCAGTTCATAAAACGCTTAGTTAGGGCCTTCTAGGATCGCCAAAAATGTTTTTAGGCATCTCAGCTCATGAAACCAAGGCATGGTTGGAAACACTCTAAAACGTCTTTTCTGAGTCAGAAAACGCTAGTTCATGCAGTTTCATGAAAAAAGCTGAGCCATATTAAAAATGTTTCACATGCATGAAAGGAATGTTATTTACAATGCAGAAAGACACTTCTTGATGTGTTAGAAGTTTTTTGCATATGAAATTTAGATAGAGCCTCAGTTCATAAAACGCTTATTTAGGGCCTTCTAGGATCGCCAAAAATGTTTTTAGGCATCTCAGCTCATGAAACCAAGGAATGCTTGGAAAAGCTGTAAAACGTCTTTTCTCAGTCAGAAAACGAAAGTTCATGAAGTTTCATGAATAAAGCTGACCCACATTAAAAATATTTCACATGCATGAAAGGAATGTTATTTACAATGCATAAAGACACTTCTTGATGTGTTAGAAGTTTATTGTATATGAAATTTAGTTAGAGCCTCAGTTCATAAAACGCTTAGATAGGGCCTTCTAGGATCTCCAAAAATGTTTTTAGGCATCTCAGCTCATGAAACCAAGGAATGCTTGGAAAAGCTGTAACGTCTTTTCTCAGTCAAAAGCTAGTTCATGCAGTTTCATGAAAAAAGCTGAGCCATATTAAAAATATTTCACATGCATGAAAGGAATGTTATTTACAATGCAGAAAGACACTTCTTGATGTGTTAGAAGTTTTTTGCATATGAAATTTAGTTAGAGCCTCATTTCATAAAACGCTTAGTTAGGGCCTTCTAGGATCGCCAAAAATGTTTTTAGGCATCTCAGCTCATGAAACCAAGGAATGGTTGGAAACGCTCTAAAACGTCTTTTCTGAGTCAGAAAACGCTAGTTCATGCAGTTTCATGAAAAAAGCTGACCCACATTAAAAATGTTTCACATGCATAAAAGGAATTGTTATTTACAATGCAGAAAGACACTTCTTGATGTGTTAGAAGTTTATTGCATATGAAATTTAGTTAGAGCCTCTGTTCATAAAACGCTTAGTTAGGTCCTTCTAGGAACGCCAATACTGATTTTAGGCAACTCAGGTCATGAAACAAAGGCATGCTTGGAAACGCTCTAAAACGTCTTTTCTCAGTCAGAAAACGAAAGTTCATGAACTTTCATGAAAAAAGCTGAGCCATATTAAAAATGTTTCACATGCATGAAAGGAATGTTATTTACAATGCAGAAAGACACTTCTTGATGTGTTAGAAGTTTATTGCATGTTTTTAGGCATCTCAGCCCAAGGCATGCTTGGAAACGCTCTTAAACGTCTTTTCTGAGTCAGAAAACGCTAGTTAATGCAGTTTCATGAAAAAAGCTGAGCCATATTAAAAATGTTTCACATGCATGAAAGGAATGTTATTTACAATGCAGAAAGACACTTCTTGATGTGTTAGAAGTTTTTTGCATATAAAATTTTGTTAGAGCCTCAGTTCAAGAAAACGCTTAGTTAGGGCCTTCTAGGATCGCCAAAAATGTTTTAGGCAACTCAGCTCATAAAACCAAGGAATGCTTGGAAACGCTCTAAAACGTCTTTGCTCAGTCAGAAAACGACAGTTAATGCAGTTTCATGAAAAAAGCTGACCCACATTAAAAATGTTTCACATGCATGAAAGGAATGTTATTTAGAATGCAGAAAGACACTTCTTGATGTGTTAAAAGTTTATTGCATATGAAATTTAGTTAGAGCCTCTATTCATAAAACGCTTAGTTAGGTCCTCCTAGGAACGCCAATACTGATTTTAGGCAACTCAGCTCATGAAACCAAGGCATGCTTGGAAGCGGCTCTAAAAGCGTCTTTTCTCCAGTCCAGAAAGTTCATGAAGTTTCATGAATAAAGCTGACCCACATTAAAGATTTCCACGTGTATGAAAGGAATGATGTTATTTACAATGCAGAAAGACACTTCTTGATGTGTTGAAGTTTATTGCCTGTTTTAGGCATCTCGGCCCAAGGCATGCCTGGAAACGCTCTAAAACGTCTTTTCTCAGTCAGAAAACGAAAGTTCATGAAGTTTCATGAAAAAGCTGAGCCATATTAAAAATGTTTCACATGCATGAAAGGAATGTTATTTACAATGCAGAAAGACACTTCTTGATGTGTTAGATGTTTTTTGCATATAAAATTTTGTTAGAGCCTCAGTTCAAGAAAACGCTTAGTTAGGGCCTTCTAGGATCGCCAAAAATGTTTTAGGCAACTCAGCTCATAAAACCAAGGAATGCTTGGAAACGCTCTAAAACGTCTTTGCTCAGTCAGAAAACGACAGTTAATGCAGTTTCATGAAAAAAGCTGACCCACATTAAAAATGTTTCACATGCATGAAAGGAATGTTATTTACAATGCAGAAAGACACTTCTTGATGTGTTAGAAGTTTATTGCATATGAAATTTAATTAGAGCCTCAGTTCATAAAACGCTTAGTTAGGGCCTTCTAGGATCGCCAAAAATGTTTTTAGGCATCTCAGCTCATGAAACCAATGCATGCTTGGAAATGCTCTAAAACGTCTTTTCTCAGTCAGAAAACGCAAGTTCATGAAGTTTCATGAATAAAGCTGACCCACATTAAAAGATTTCACATGTATGAAGGAATGTTATTTACAATGCAGAAAGACACTTCTTGATGTGTTAGAAGTTTATTACCTGTTTTTGGTATCTCAGCCAAAGGCATGTTTGGAAAAGCTCTAAAACGTCTTTTCTCAGTCCAGAAAACGCTAGTTCATGCAGTTTTCATGAAAAGCTGAGCCATATTAATGAAGTTTCCACATGCATGAGAAGGAATGTTATTTACAATGTAGAAAGACACTTCTTGATATCTTAGAAGTTTATTGCATATGAAATATAGTTAGAGCCTCAGTCCATAAAACGCTTAGTTAGGGCCTTCTAGGATCGCCAAAAATATTTTTAGGCATCTTAGCTCATAAAACCAAGGCATGCCTGGAAACGCTCTAAAACGTCTTTTCTCAGTCAGAAAACGAAAGTTCATGAAGTTTCATGAAAAAGCTGAGCATTATTAAAAATGTTTCACATGCATGAAAGGAATGTTATTTACAATGCAGAAAGACACTTCTTGGTGTGTTAGATGTTTTTTGAATATGAAATTTAGTTAGAGCCTCAGTTCATAAAATGCTTAGTTAGGGCCTTCTAGGATCGCCAAAAATGTTTTTAGGCATCTCAGCTCATAAAACCAAGGCATGCCTGGAAACGCTCTAAAGCGTCTTTTCTCAGTCAGAAAACGAAAGTTCATGAAGTTTCATGAAAAAAGCTGAGCCATATTAAAAATGTTTCACATGCATGAAAGGAATGTTATTTACAATGCAGAAAGACACTTCTTGATGTCTTAGAAGTTTATTGCATATGAAATATAGTTAGAGCTTCAGTACATAAAACGCTTAGTTAGGGCCTTCTAGGATCGCCAAAAATGTTTTTAGGCATCTTAGCTCATAAAACAAAGGCATGCCTGAAAACGCTCTAAAACGTCTTTTCTCAGACAGAAAACGCTAGTTCATGCAGTTTCATGAAAAAAGCTGAGCCATATTAAAAATGTTTCACATGCATGAAAGGAATGTTATTTACAATGCAGAAAGACACTTCTTGATGTGTTAGATGTTTTTTGAATATGAAATTTAGTCAGAGCCTCAGTTCATAAAATGCTTAGTTAAGGCCTTCTAGCAACGCCAATACTGATTTTAGGCAACTCAGCTCATAAAACCAAGGCATGCCTGGAAACGCTCTAAAACGTCTTTTCTCAGCCAAGAGCGGTAGTTCATGCAGTTTCATGAAAAGCTGAGCCATATTAAAAATGTTCCACATGCATGAAAGGAATGTATTTACAATGCGAAGACACTTCTTGATGTGTTAGATGTTTTAGATATGAAATTTAGTTAGAGCCTCAGTTCATAAAATCCTTAGTTAGGGCCTTCTAGGAACGCCAATACTGATTTTAGGCAACTCAGCTCATAAAACCAAGGAATGTTTGGAAACGCTCTAAAACGTCTTTTTTCAGTCAGAAAACGCTAGTTCATGAAGTTTCATGAAAAAAGCTGAGCGATATTAAAAATGTTTCACATGCATGAAAGGAATGTTATTTACAATGCAGAAAGACACTTCTTGATGTGTTAGAAGTTTAGTGCATATGAAATATAGTTAGAGCCTCAGTCCATAAAACGCTTAGTTAGGGCCTTCTAGGATCGCCAAAAATGTTTTTAAGCATCTCAGCTCATAAAACCAAGGAATGTTTGGAAACGCTCTAAAACGTCTTTTTTCAGTCAGAAAACGCTAGTTCATGAAGTTTCATGAAAAAAGCTGAGCCATATTAAAAATGTTTCACATGCATGAAAGGAATGTTATTTACAATGCAGGAAGACACTTCTTGATGTGTTAGATGTTTTTTGAATATGAAATTTACTTAGAGCCTCAGTTCATAAAATGCTTAGTTAGGGCCTTCTAGCAACGCCAATACTGATTTTAGGCAACTCAGCTCATGAAACCAAGGCATGCCTGGAAACGCTCTAAAACGTCTTTTCTCAGCCAGAAAAGGCTAGTTCATGCAGTTTCATGAAAAAAGCTGAGCCATATTAAAAATGTTTCACATGCATAAAAGGAATGTTATTTACAAAGCAGAAAGACACTTCTTGATGTGTTAGAAGTTTAGTGCATATGAAATATAGTTAGAGCCTCAGTCCATAAAACGCTTAGTTAGGGCCTTCTAGGATCGCCAAAAATGTTTTTAAGCATCTCAGCTCATAAAACCAAGGAATGCTTGGAAACGCTCTAAAACGTCTTTTCTCAGTCAGAAACCGCTAGTTCATGCAGTTTCATGAAAAAAGCTGAGCCATATTAAAAATGTTTCACATGCATGAAAGGAATGTTATTTACAATGCAGAAAGACAGTTCTAGATGTGTTAGAAGTTTAATGTATATGAAATTTAGTTAGAGCCCCAGTGCCTAAAACGCTTAGTTAGAGCTTTCTAGGATCGCCAATAGTGTTTTAAGCATCTCTCAGCTCATAAAAGAACCAAGGAATGCTTGGGAAGCTCTAAAGCGTCTTTTCTCAGTCAGAAAACACTGGATTCATGGTTTCATGAAAAAGCTGAGTGATATTAAAAATGTTTCACATGCATGAAAGGAATTTTATTTTACAATGCAGAAAGACACTTCTTGATGTGTTAGATGTTTTTTGAATATGAAATTTAGTTAGAGCCTCAGTTCATAAAATGCTTAGTTAGGGCCTTCTAGGATCGCCAAAAATGTTTTTAGGCATCTTAGCTCTTAAAACCAAGGCATGCCTGGAAACGCTCTAAAACGTCTTTTCTCAGTCAGAAAACGAAAGTTCATGAAGTTTCATGAAAAAAGCTGAGCCATATCAAAAATGTTTCACATGCATGAAAGGAATGTTATTTACAATGCAGAAAGACACTTCTTGATGTGTTAGATGTTTTTTGAATATGAAATTTAGTTAGAGCCTCAGTTCATAAAATGCTTAGTTAGAGAGCCTTCTGGGATGCGTAATACTTGTTGATTTAGGCAACTCAGCTCAGCAGAACCAAGGGCATGCCTGGAAGGCAGCTCTAAAACGTCTTTTCTCAATGAAAACTAGCTAGTTCATGAAGTTTCATGAAAAAAGCTGAGCCATATTAAAAAAGTTTCACATGCATGAAAGGAATGTTATTTACAATGCAGAAAGACACTTCTTGATGTATTAGAAGTTTTTTGCATATGAAATTTAGTTAGAGCCTCAGTTCATAAAACGCTTAGTGAGTGCCTTCTAGGATCGCCAATAATGTTTTTAGGCAACTCAGCTCATGAAACCAAGGCATGCTTGGAAACGCTCTAAAGCGTCTTTTCTCAGTCAGAAAACGCTATTTCATGCAGTTTCATGAATAAATCTGACCCACACTAAAAATGTGTCACATGCATGAAAGGAATGTTATTTACAATGCAGAAAGACACTTCTTGATGTGTTGGAAGTTTTTTGCATATGAAATTTAGTTAGAGCCTCAGTTCATAAAACGCTTAGTGAGAGCCTTCTAGGAACGCCAATACTGATTTTTAGGCAACTCAGCTCATGAAACCAAGGCATGCTTGGAAACGCTCTAAAACGTCTTTTCTCAGTCAGAAAACGCTAGTTCATGCAGTTTCATGAAAAAAGCTGAGCCATATTAAAAATGTTTCACATGCATGAAGGGAATGTTATTTACAATGCAGAAAGACACTTCTTGATGTCTTAGAAGTTTATTGCATATGAAATATAGTTAGAGCCTCAGTCCATAAAACGCTTAGTTAGGGCCTTCTAGGGTCGCCAAAAATATTTTTAGGCATCTTAGCTCATAAAACAAAGGCATGCCTGGAAACGCTCTAAAACGTCTTTTCTCAGTCAGAAAACGCTAGTTCATGCAGTTTCATGAAAAGCTGAGCCATATTAAAGAAATATTTCCACATGCATGAAAGAATCTTATTTACAATGCAGAGACACTTCTTGATGTATTTAGATGTTTTGAATATAGAAATTTGAACACAGAGCCTCAGTTCATAAAATGCTTAGTTAGGGCCTTCTAGGATCGCCAAAAATGTTTTTAGGCATCTCAGCTCATAAAACCAAGGCATGCCTGGAAACGCTCTAAAGCGTCTTTTCTCAGTCAGAAAACGAAAGTTCATGAAGTTTCATGAAAAAAGCTGAGCCATATTAAAAATGTTTCACATGCATGAAAGGAATGTTATTTACAATGCAGAAAGACACTTCTTGATGTCTTAGAAGTTTATTGCATATGAAGTATAGTTAGAGCTTCAGTCCATAAAACGCTTAGTTAGGGCCTTCTAGGATCGCCAAAAATGTTTTTAGGCATCT